>JAUNZO010003107.1:0-44276 GCA_031894775.1 Chloris gayana
GCCAAAATTTTGTGTTTCCTTTTTCTTTTATCAGCCCAGTTCGTTGGAGCAGCTTGCTTCATAGAATAATATCGGGTTTGCCACTGTGTTTCTAGCCAGTTAAGAACAAGGGTCACATAGAGACGCATTCCTCCTCTCTCAGGCTTGGCTCATCCATGCTGTGCTATCAATCGATAATACGTCTTGGTGACTTCACCCCCACAACACTTTTCCTCTCTGAGTGATTAGATAATTTCATGGTCGTTCATTACTGGTGGTGTTTTTCGTTGCTGCTGTCGTTGACGAGGTCTTCGTGATTAATTGAAAATTTTCCGAGATTCTGCCGACTCCTTGGGTTCTTTCATTTCCTGATGTTTTGTGCTATCTTACATGAGGGATCAGGTCATTTGGGGGATTTGGTTGTCATTCTTCTGTTGCCACACGGTGCTGCTGGCAACAAGCTCTTTGGTAGTTGGTGATAATTTTTTCCTAAATTATTACGCCTCGTTCCACGTTCTTGTTTCTATTCTATCATTTTGCATCATTTAATTATTTGATTTGTAAGATTAGAAAGTATAATTTATCAAAGTTTTATTCAGTTTCTAGGTGACATCTATTTTATCAAACCTGACTGAAAAGCATAGCGAGACAATCAATCCAGCTGGAAAAATACACATGACATGTTCTGCTTTGGTTGGTCCCCGAAAATTGACCGAAACATATACAAAAAATTCCTATAAGTTAAACAGTCACTCCCTCGGTCCTTCCTAACAATATCATTTTGAAAACCAAGGGAGTATAGTTGGGTGTCTTCAGTAGAGGTTCATCCCTAAGATTCATCCCAAAAAATAGAGAGAGTCTACTTTCCAGTCGATAGGATATGGGATAGCCTATCATGGGTGAAATCCTGAAAAAATATTATTTAAACGTTAATAAAAAATATGAAACTTCATATACATGTAGTTAATCTGTGATATACACAAATATACAAAGATTCAACTCTAAATTTAACTTTATCTAAAACATATATAAAATTAACATGTCATGAAGATCATCATATGTTAATTTTGTATCTTTTAAATAGTTAAATTTGACGTTTAAACTTTGTGTGTATATTTATCATACTGACGACTACAGGCATATAATAAGTTTCATGATTTTTCAAAACTTCTAAATTTGATTTTGAAGTATGATAAGCTTTCTCTACGGTGGGATGTCCGTTAAAAGGGAAACAAATCCATGTCCAGTAGTGTTGGTCATTTATACACACCCATTTATATACCTCAACAGGACGGTATACATTGTAGCTTTTTCCCTTATAGTATTCCAAGGTTTATATCGAATCCACGAGGATCAATAAGAAAACCATGTTTAGGGTTTATTATTTCATCTAACAAATAAATCCTAGCATAAAGTACATACTGCATACAAGAGCATGAAAAGGTGAAGGTTGGAGTTGTGCTGATCGACACACGAAGGTGTCGATCGGCACGAAGGATCATACGCATCGACCAAGGAGGATCACTTGAAGTTAGCCTATATGAATCTAGTGGTCGAAGAAAGGATGTGCCGATCGGCACAATGAGTGCGCCGATCGGCCCCGAAGTAGATTCATTATCATCTTAATTCTAGCTTCTTTGGCACTTTTAACAATTGGTAAACATCGAAAAGGAATAAGACCACTCACCTTTCCGAGAGACCCCGATTAATCGTTGTCGAGAGAAATCCAATCCCTTAATCGCGCAAGCATCTTACCCTACTTAACTATCTAAACGTGTTGCACTAGCTTAGCTCTGTCACAACTAAACCACACATCGAGCATCATCAAGCAACTACGATCACTATAAAATCCGAATACTAACCCAATCACCGTGACTAAGATAGCATCGAAATACTTAGCATAGAATTAAGCAATTGGACAAGCATATGCATGATCATAGAATCAATCCAAACGGCCACAAACTGTAGCCAAGGATAGAGTTAAGATAGATAACATAGATATAGATAATTGCACCTATATTCATCACCGTCAAGGAAATGTGGATCGGCACCACCTTGATGCACACCATTGACGACTCCTAAGGTACATGGCTCTACTTCTCCTCGCTCTCGTAGCAAGTGCAACCACGCATGGGCGACTACCCCACTAGGGTACATCTCTCAATTCGGTGGCTCTTCAACTCCGGTGGCCTCCCGACGATGGAAAGCAGCTCTCGGGCTAATCCACGTCCTTCCTAACATCCGGAACATCTTATGGGAGTTATATAGTCTCTGGTCATGTTCTCCCTTGCTTGGCCACCAAGTTTAGCTCCTAGAGATTGAATCGAAGTCGATTTTGTACCTTCCACAAATAGTATTGACTTACTTAAATCATAGCCTTTGCTTCCGAAGTCCAAATGAGGCAAACTTGGACTCTATCATGTATCCCTTGAAAACATTGACAACTTTGATATTATGTTGATCCTCAAATGCGACCGTTTAGGTAATTAAAATTGCGATGCCATAAAATCTGTCTTGAATCGGATTCCTATGCACAAGTCACCTTGCGGGGCCCATATCTCATAGCTCCGAGTCCAATTAATTCAATAATATATGTTCTGGAAATCTCTTAACGAGATCTACAACTTTAGTAGTGTGAGATTTGTCAAATGACCACGTCTTGGCTCCGAAATCGCGTAACAATGCGGTGTTGTTTCTAGACTCCGTTAATTGAACTTTCCTTTCGGATAAACCTTATAGAAATCCTTAGGCATTGGGCCATAACCTTGGGCTTGCACATTGGGCCTCATGGACTTTTTCAAGTGTCTTGTAGGCTTCATGTAGTGAGAAGCCCACCTTGCATGACGAGTCGGGTTTCATGTCGTTACTTCCCATATAAGAGCTATTTTATCGTCTTCTCACCTGTTTCTGCAATATAGCACTAAAATGCACTACATGTGGAAATCGTCAATATTAGAGGTGAAACACTTGATTATGATGAGGTATCATTTTGGTGGTTTTGTGCATATAAAAGAGGTACATGAAATCACTAACAAGTAGTCATTTGTGGCTCCAAATATTTTGGACACGGAGTTGTGAACGAATTGTGGAATTTTGGTTGAATCATGTTGATATTGTTTTGATTAGGAAATATAGACTCCATACATACTATCGGGGCCCTTGGTAAGTTGCGGCTCAACCGTTGCGGCTCAACCGGACGGGCTCAACCGACTCGCCATATCCGGTTGAGCCTCAACTTACCAAGGGCCCCTGTAGTAACGTATGGAGTTTATATTTCCTAATCCAAAGTAATAGCAACATGATTCAGGCAAAATTCTACAATTCGTTTACAACTCGTGTCCAAAATATTTGGACCCACAAATGACTACTTGTTGGTGATTTCTATGTACCTCTTTTATATGCCAAAACCATCAACACGGTACCATATTCTCATCATAATCAAGTGTTTTACTTCTAATATTTACTATTTTCACATATAGTATTATTTTAGTGCTATATTGTAGAAATAGATGAAAAGACGATAAAATGGCTCTTATATGGGAAGTATCGGCATGAAGCCTGACTCGCCATGCTAGGAGGGCTTCTGTCACACCCGGTTTTAATAACCAAAACCGAATGCATCCGGATACGTGCCCGGGAACAAGTTTTCATGCACGAAGAACAATTAATGTGACAAAAGAACAATGTCTTTATTAAATTGAATAACTTACAATAATATTGTCTCAAAGGACTGAATAAAATATACGCTAGCGGAAGACTCCACAACACCACCGGCAATCGACCCGGGGATTCGCACGCCTAGACCTTCTCATCGGCGGTGTACTCCAAACGTTCTCCATATCCTGAGCAGCAGTTTATTGTCAAAAAAGAGAAATAGCAAGGGTGAGTACATGTAGTACTCAGCAAGTGGAGAAAATAAATAACATGCAAGCTAAAAGAAAGGAAGGCTAACACATGGTTTGCAATAGAAAGCACGTACACTAGTCAAATTAAATTAAACCAACCTATTTACTATATGAAAATGATCCAACAAGGTTACCTCACCTGTCAACCAGTGCAAGCTACTCCACTTGTAGCCAACCACAAGCTACTCCACTTGTAGTAAACCACACTACAGGTTACCCCTCCTGTAGCATCCTGTTACGGGTTACTCCACCCATCCATGCCCTCTAGTTTGAGTGAGGATCTAGGCCGCTCAAGACCGTGAGCACGGTTGTTATAACAGTTTTACACTCTATAGAGGTGGCACAACTTTACCCACAGGTCGGTGATTCCATCACTATTCATCGACTAAAACCTCCATTCTGCCAACACACATCTGTAGGTGTGAGGCCAAGAGATCACCGCAAGATCTTTCAAAGGACTTCCCAGCTTGCAGAACGCCTGCGCTAAGGTTTCACCTCTGTACCAAGTGACGCATCACCCCGGAGGCCCCCTCTTGTGCCGTGGCTTCAAGTATTCCTTCCCTCGCCCGAATCCAGCATACCTTCTTCCTTCATCCTTCCTCGACGGCCGTAGAACTGGGAAGTGATCTCGATACTACCTTGCCTACCCATTATCAGCCATGTGCTTTATGTCGGAGCAGAAACCATTTTGCAGCTAGGGCAACCTTTTTAGCTGCCTTTTGACCAATTGGTCGCTGAGGCATTTCATCGGGAATTGGCTCACCATCCTGTGAATCTTCTGCAAGGTGAAATGATTTCCTCTTACGTGCATTCTTCAGCTCTTCATTGTATGTTTTCCACTTTGGTTCATCACGACACATTTTCTAAACCTCTATTAGAACAAACAGCCGTAGATTTGCCTCTTTGTTGTCATCCACATAGAAGTTGTGTGCTACATCAATCCACATTTGATCTGAATATCCACTTGTAAATACTCTACGAGCCTTAACATAAGCACACTCAAAGAGATCCGTCAACCTGTTAATCTTGTGCCATCTATCCTTGCATTGCTTCTGATTTCTTCTTCGAAGTGGTAGTGTAGTCTTGTTGTACGATTCAACAACATCACTCCAATACTGGTGACCAGCCTTATCTGCTCCACAAGAAGAGTTTGTTGAATGTTCTATCCAAGCGCTCATCACTCTAACATGCTCTTCCACAGTCCACATGATCCTCTTCTCAGTCCTAGTACTACCATTGGCACTGCCATTGTCATTCAAAAATTCCACTGAGGCGGAGAACTAGCATCGTTGTTCTCACACACTGGACTAGACATAGGCCTGTTGTGCATTGCTGAACCAACCAAATGAGAATTGTGTCCCTGATTTGCAAAATAGCTTATGAAACCACCAGCTGGACGTACATTTTTGTCCCTGCACAGTTAACAATTTTATCAAATTCAAAGTGACACATTCAGTGCTTAGCTCACATGTAAAACAATGCATTCAGTCACATAATTATCCATTTAGTCACACTCCAGTATTGGTCTAATCTAAACCGAATCATAAAAACCTTGAATAAAACTGAATCAAAAACACCATGCCCCCCACAGACTGAATCATTAAAACATTGAATAAAAACTAATACCCTGTTTCACTAAAAATGTTACTTGCCACAAGTCTCAATTTTTGCCCAGCAACAGCAACTGAGTGCACAAAGATCAATAAAACAAAGTATCAATTGAGGTGAAAGGCATCCTTCCGAAGGCACTTGGGCAACAAATTCTACATCCAACATTAACAAGCAAGGAATCTGTGTAGCATACTTAAGAGTAGCATGCAATTAGACGAGCCCCAAATCACGCATTTCACATCAAGTTTGAGTGCAATATCCACACTGCTGAAGAATCAGTGCAGATTTCTAATTCAGTGAGCTAGTTAGTTCAAACGTTCCGGTATTAGCACTGTATAATCTTTGGAAATGATTTCATCTGTATTGCATTGTGCCCTGACATTTATATATGAAAGAAATTGTCGTAAAAAAGCCAACTAATAGAGATTAATAGAAATTGTCGTAGTTGATAACATACGTTTGAATAGGTCTCCATTGGCCCTTGTGTAAAAAAAGATGCAGTCAGCCCAACTTTTGTAAGCATCTGGTTATCTTTACAGACCATGCAAAATATAACTCCTAAGATAAATCATGAAATTGTGATAAAAACTAAGCTCTGGAGCACTGATCTGTGGTATCATATTCCCAAGGGTATCAAACTGCTAATATTCTCATGAAGGGAACAACTTATGGATCTTATGAACAATTCAGTAACCAAGGAGGGGAGGAACATGAGCATGCATGTATCTCTTGGTTTAGCAAGTCTAGACTGCTAAAAATTTTCTTTGTCCCGATAGTTTTAGCTGTATAGACTTGCATAAAGTGCTTATCGACTTCAGGAGGCATGTATTTCAGACTCAAAACGTGGGAAATTCCGAGATGCCTGAAAGGTCTAATATAAGTCATTCAACTGTTCAGGAAACAATGGCATACATCAACGGGACAAATCTAAATATATGCAGCAAATCGTAAATTGTAGCAATCCATTAGACGAGCCCCAAATCACACATTCACACACATATGTAATTAGAACAGACCAAAAGTTGGCAGAGATAACAAGTGTTCAAAGTGTTGAACCAATGTTCATCATGACACTCAACACATTTTCTATTATTGAATCATAGCTGAAAGGGAAGAAGATGCAAGGAATTACCAAGATCCAGAAGGTGAGGGATCTGTGTTCTCCCCATCACCCCAAGTAGAGAAGTCACCTCCCAATGATGAAGGAGGAAACGGGGAGTAGGGGAAGCCAGGGGAGAAGGTGGCATTGGCGTCGAAGAGGTGCGGAGGCGGCATCGCCGAACCACCAGCACGAACGAGAGGAGGGGGCGACGCCATCGAGCCGCCACCACAACCGGCAGAAGGGGGCGGTGCTGTCGAGACGCCACCATGGCCGGCAGAAGGGGTCGGTGCCATCAAGCCGCCACCACGCCCGAGACGGGCATGGGCACGGGCTGGGGCCGCCGCCGCCGCAGCTGGCCCCTTCTTTGGTTTTCTGAGTCCGATCGATGTTGACATCCCGACGGCGATGGAGGAGGAGGATTGAGAGAAAGATTGGGGAGCTCTTGTAGGGGATTATGGCGAGCGAAGGACGAAATGTCGTGGGAAAACTCTCGCGTTCGCACATGAGCTCGCGCCCGCGCGGGATCGAACTGAGTCATCGCCATGGAGAGACGAGATCGTACATCGGTGCCGAGGAGTCTGTTCCGCCTAGGAGAACGAGATGCGAGCGTCGCCTCGTGACACAACGCGGGCCGCGTCGTTGCCTGGAGGCGGGCGGGCGGGGGGGGGGGCAAAAGATGCAGCGAAGGGACGGGTGAGGAGACCCCGTTGTACATGCTCTAATTTTCCTAGACCACGTCAGAACATCTACAAGCCACAACCCACCAGGAACCCATTCCTAAGCACCACCTAATTGACTTCTTGAATAGTCCTTAGATCATTTGGAGGAAAATTCCTTCCTGTCATCTAATCAGTTCCCAACCATAACTAGCTTTCATCATCAACTTCCTGTCCCTTTTCCTCAGTCGCCCTGAAAAGATCGAGCATTCGAGCGCTACCGTCAATGATGTTTCTTAAAAGCTATTGATTCTACAAAAATTCTAACTTGACTGATACTTCTTCAAGACTGCCAAGTACAATCTTCACAAAGGAATGCTCGAAAACACCGTTGATGAATTCAAACTAAGAACGTTTCAGATGTGAACATGCAACTTGAGCTTATCTCAATGACCCACTGTTTGCGTCGTTGTTAGCTTCCAAAATATAGAACTACTTCAAAACATTCAAACACTAGGCCTATGGCAGATTTTTCTTATTTATTAAAACAGAGACACGGTAGCTGTACAGCTAGCATTTCAAGATAAGAAAGAAACATCTTACCTCATGTAAAACATCCATTTTATATTAAAATACTAAGTTCATAAAGTCGGACACCAAGCAGGCAAAGAAAATTCCAAAGTGAAAACTTAAAACGTGAACATGACATTCTCTATATTATCCCTGTGCTCCCAGATAATGAACAATCTGAACTGATGACAAACCTACAGACACGTTGTAATCATGGGCATCCAATTATTCAGTTCATATCTATCATCAAAAGTGAGCAACCTAACACGTATCAACTGCAACACGTTTGTGCTACCCACCATCCAAGCAAAATCTCAACACTGCAAGAGGGCAGACTTAGTATAATCTCAAACTATAAAACTTTAGCATAGATTAACAAAGCTGCGGACCATAAAGGATAGATTCATGCCTGGGGTTATTAAACATGTGTGTCATGTAATTTGGTTCTCAAAATTTATGAATTGTATTAAGAGAAATACTTTGGTGAATATAGGGGCATGTGCCCACCCTAGCTTTTCTATTAATTATGGTTAAATATAAATATTGAATCTATGATTGTACTATTAAACAATTCAGACTAATTATAGATATGTTGTCAAATCATAAATTTAAGTACACAAACATCAAATTCTGACAAATTAATGAAATTATGTTAAATTTGATGAATTTGTCAGAATTTGATATTTCTGAACTTGAATTTATGATTTGACAACATGTCTACAACTAGTATGACATGTTGAATAATATAATTAGAGATTCAATATTTATATTTAACCATAATTAATTAAAAAAAGCTATGGTGGGCACATGCCACTATGCCCACAAAAGTCATTCTCATTAAGAGAAATACTTGGGTGAACATAGCACACCAAGATGTTCTAACCTGCAAGTACCTAATCGAACTTAGACACATTCAATGCAAACAACTTCAGGACTTTCTGCTAATATATACTAGTAGTTTCTTGCAAAGTTCCGTATCACCCATCATTACAGTGACAAAAATGTGTACTGTGTGTTAGGCTTATAAATTTCGGACAAGACAAACATTTCTATCTCAGCCATGAAGCATGCAAATAAATTGTGCACACCTTGACAGATAAAGAGTAAGCAGAAAACTAATAAGTTATAGGAGTATAAAGGGCGAGCGCATATGTCTCCTCCTTTTGGTGGACCTACAATTCTCCAACTGATGAACCCACAATGAAATCTCCGAGGTACTCATTGGATGAGATTTTGGAGCTTGCTGCAGAAGCAGGAGACTAACAAGGACGTTTTGTTGGCTGCTTTGTCAAGCTTTGGAGGTGGTGGCAATGCAAGTCTTCGCCAACAATGGATGGCCTCTTAATCATAGACTATGCGATTGATCAGTCTTCCTTTTGTTTCCATCTTTCTTTGTAATAATCGTGTATTGTTGGCCGTATGCATCAGGTATGCTCAAGGTTGGAAACTATATGTAGTTATCCTTTATCTAAATTTTTTTTGATGATATTGGCATTTACGTGTGCGTCTATTTGCGGTGATTTTGATACATGTGCATGCTTAAAAATGTAATTATTTACTTCTCGTTTTCAGTTATAAAAACTTACATCACTTTCTTCGATATTGTGCGTACACCCAAAACAGGCACCAGCAGAATCATGCATATTACTGGTTATTTATACTCCAATCAACAACCCAGCAGTACTGCACACCTTAGCTATGCAAAGCTTAATAATACTGAAAAGGGAAATAAAGAGTCCAGCCTAGCTAAAACATTAAAAAAAAACCGGCACAAACACCACTGACACTCTGGCACTGATCCGGAGTTAATACCGTACATAGTGCAACAACTAATTCATCAACGCGTTCCGGCCAGTTCATCAGAAGCACGAGGTAGAACACCGGGGCTGCCGCTCGTCGTCGACAGCACTGCGATCCGCCGGTCTGAGCCACCGTTGCCGTTGATCAGTCGGCGACGCTGGTGAGCGCCTCAGGATGGTGAGGCTCAGCCAGCTAATCCATCCACCGGCAGGCCAGTAGGAAGCTGCCCTCCTCCCGCTCTTCCGGACCTTGGACTGATGAGACCTGGACTGGTAGGACGGGGGCGGCGAGATCGGAGGCATGGTGTTGCTGGCCGATGCCGGGGTCGCTGCGCTCTTGGGCGTGCCGGGCTTGGACTCCCACACGAATGGCACCGTGCCGGCGCCGAGGCTGTAGTAGACCCTGAAGGACGCGTTGGCCACGTTTGAGCGATCCCTTGAGAGGATCCTCGAGCTGAAAAGCTTGGGTCCTTCTTGCTTACTGGAGCTCATCATCCTCTCTTCATGAGAGAGGGAGAGAGAGAGAGAGAGAAAGAGAGAGATGCCTGCTGCTGCACTTTAGTGAAGCTGCTTGCAACGAATAAAGGTGTGTGGCACAACACGTACTACACGACTGAATGGCGCTTGTGATTGCGAGCGATCGAGGGAGTCGGGGTGTTGTGTGTATATATGGGGCCACTGATTCGACTAGAATGCCCTTTTTGGTTGGCTTGAGGGTGAAGAGTTAAGTGTTGTGGTGGGGGTAGCAATTAAGCCCAGCTTAATTAGGTGATAATGAGCATGATTAGTGTTGCGTTATTGTTATGGTTGTCTGTGCAAGATAATGTACTACTTCTATGCTGGATCAAAAAAAATTGACATGAGAAAAGGGGAAGAGGTGGTGTAGCCTGTAGGTGGTCTCTAGCTAGGTAAAGCAACAGGTGATGGGAGGAAAACGATCGGTTATGACACGTAAAATGAAAAAAAAAACGTACATGGGAGATTTCTGAACTAAATTCCGCCATGATGTGTCATCTTACCTATCAAGTCGGCAAATTGGTACTACTTCTAGCTCGAAAAAGAAAACGTCCACTTATAATGATCCCCAATGGGCCTACAATAAACTTCTACGCCCATATGTTTCCCCGCGAAGAAAAGAATTTAGGAATCTTCCGACGAAACAACAGAAAGGTACGCAAGAATTGAACATGCAACTACTTACCCTCTCGACATTGGCGCATTAAGTACTGGTACCGCATGCTTTAGTTTGTTCTTTATGATCTTTTACAAAAGCAGGTCTTTTGCAAACAGGATTAGGCTCTACTTTTGTTTTGCTTTGTGCGTTGTTGGATGCTTCCATGGACTGTTTCTTTTGTCACCACGAAATAGGAGTTGAAAGAGTAGTTCGAAGACCAGTGGATTCTAGCCGCTTGTAATCCACAACCATAAGGACTTGGAACAAGTGACAGGTATAGCTTACGAACCGATCAAATCGGCAGTAATAGTGTATTGTGGTTGCCTGGTTGGTACAAATTCATCTATTCTTTCTGATCCAAAAGTGTTCAGGACTTGTGTTTCAATATATTCAATTCTCTAGTATCTTATATATACTAATTGGAGGCTCCTTTTAAGGCCTCCATATTAATCGGAGAAAAATCCTAGAAATTCTCACAAAAAAGCAAAACATCCGGCCATTGAATTGGATTGCTAACAAATCATAGCCGATGGATCTTACATGATTTGCTTTCACTTCTGAGGTCGTGTGTCGCATGTACTGTATACAAATTAACGGAAGTCCTGGCCAAATAAGGCAATAAGTAATCGTGTGAGTTAAACTTACATACACAAGCAGATTCATGTGTATATGTGGAGAGGACAAAAGCTAGGATTTCCTACTTTACAAGAGATACAAGATGCATGGTCATTACTGATCACGCTGTTGGCCGGGGACAAACACGTTCCTCGATCGCCGGCAGGAGGAGGAATTTCGTAGCGTATGTGAACTTTTTGGCCGTGATACTGGCTGGCGATAGGAGCAACCGTCCTGGGATAGCTGCAGATCGGAGAACACATACCTGGAAGCCGTGTGTGTCGACGCCAAGCAACTCCATTAGTTAGTCATTACAGAATCAACCTGATGTCATCACAAGAATCCCAAGCCTTCACGAAGGGGATTGGAGAAAAAGGTAATCTATAGATTAATTGATTAATCTTGGTTGGCTTCAACTTTACTGGGTATCTTTTAAGATGCTTGGTCATCTGTGTTTCTGTCAGAATAATCATTAGAAAACGGATTTGTCAACCAGGCCATCGGAACAGCAAAATAGTATTGATAAATCTTGGTTTGCAAAGTTCACATATATTTCTTTTAACATGCAAAGTCATATTTGTTCTGTCAATACAGCATTAGCCCATCCTGGGATAGCTGCAGATGGGAGAAGACATACCTGCAAGCCTCACGTGTGCCGGATGCCAAGCAACTCCATCAGCTAACCATTACAAAATCAACATCATGTCATCACAAAAATCCCAGGACTTCACGAAGGGGATTGGAAAAACAAAAAATATATAGATCAATCTTCGTTGGCTTCAAGTTTAGCAGGTATTTTTTGACATGCATGGTCATTTTTTGTTTCTATGAAGATAGTCATTAGAAAACAAATTTGTCTCGATCCAATTCATGCAAGAATCCCAGCCATCACCAAAAACAGATCACACCAACAGATAATATAGATGAATCATGGTCTCCAAAGATACAATGTATTTTTTAAGGTGCAATGCCATATATGCTTTTCTGTTAAAAACTCAAAATATCATTAGCATAATAGGAACTATTGTCAGCTCCGGCCTTAGCACTAAATGAGGCGTATAATATCTATTTTTTCATAGTTTTGCATATAATTATTGAAGTTCCATTCAATCTCTAGATGCAAGTAGGAAAGACTTTTATCTGGATTTCTTTTTTGAATATTAAGTACAGCATCCTGCAAAAAGGTATATAACTAACTCTCTTCTAAAAGTTTCACTATGGCATAACTGATTTACTGTGAGTAGATTAAGTATACTAGGCTAATGATGTTGGAGGAGAATAAGATCTTGCTTTTTTTAAAGCTTATTGAAGTAGTATTCAGGCAATACCTTATAATAAGCTTCTCTTTGAGAACTAATGGATTGTCATAAGTTAGGGTCGTATTATATGAGGTTAACATGTCATAAGATACTTGGTCAAAATCAATCCAATAATTAATTTTAAACATTTTATACATAAGGAAATACATGACTATTATAAAGAAAAAATTATCATGTGATAAAAAGGATAACAGCCAATAAAACTTTAAAAATTCATGGTCAATCTGGAAACTTGAGTAACATATAAGTGCAATTACTTTATAGGTGAACACAGTGGGGTGGTAGGAAGGAAAAAGTGGAGAGGATTTCATGCAGTTTCTGGAGCATAGGATAACCAGGTATCACTTTTACAGAAAAAGTACTATGGTTGGATATAGGTATGTAGATAGCATTTTTCCGTGGCATGCACAAGAATGGGGAAAAGCAGCAGAACAGCAGCAAAGGTGCACTCCTGAGTGGTTTGCTTTCACAATTCATCTAATGAGTCATGTATTGTTTGTTCTACATAATCAATAGTCATGAATGAATATGTACTTTTATCGAACAATTTGACGTTGCAGGCTAATCATGGGAGGACATATGTGCGGTTCTTGGTCCCCATGAAGAAACATTGTTGCAGGTATATACTCCTTTCTTTTACTTAGCTGATTACATTAGGTAGTAATGCAACACATAGTCACTAAAATGAAATGGAATCTTCCACAGATGAGTGCCATGGGAACATAAATGTCTATTATGTATTACATGAAAAATGAAAATAAAAAGTATGATCTCAAGAAGAAAAGAAAAATGATACATCGTGAATCAGATTCTATTTAGAATTAACTAACAAAATGTTACATAGACAAAAAAAAGAATATAAATATAAATTTAAATTCCTAATTAAAATAGTGTGTGTAAAGTTGCATAATTTGTATATGTAAATCCCTGTCCCGTGCAGGTGCACGGGTTGATGGGCTAGTATACAAAAAACATGTGCTCTTTGCCGAAGTATCATGGAATTAAACTGGCTGTTAAAACTGTGAGAAAAGCTATATCAAGGATTTCAGGCATGTGATTTTGTCTGCTTAGGTGCGTGGCCACTGTCAGTCCATTATTACCTTATTCCTGTGCCATTGAGAACTGCAAGTCACAGGAAGCGAATAGACAAAACTTGCTTATGGTTTCAATTGACTAACTTTCCACAAGTCTGCATGGCCTGGTCTCACCAAATCTATCAGTTAGAATGGAACCTGCAATAGTCCAAACGTATGGCTCACTTTTACGAGTCGGTCCGTTAATAAAGGTGCTGCAGTAGCAACTCCGGTGTCATTTCCTCTGACATTTTCGGACAATGATGTCATTATGTTTGTCTATGGGGCGTTTTCAAGTCCAAAATAATGACTATTATTTTCCCTCAACTAATGGCTATTAGTTGGATCTATCCGTGTAGATTAAATTTAAGAAGTTAATAACTAATGGTCATTAGTAAGGGTAATATTGTCAAAATAATATGATTATAATACAAAAATTCATCATAACTAATAAGTTAGTCAATTTTTACATAAATTTGTTATAAAATATTTATTTTAAATTTGATTAATCATCATCATTATTATTGTAGTCAAGTTTTAATGTATTTAACACAAGTTTGTATGATAAAAAATATTAATTTGTTAATGTAATTACTAAACTACCCTTGAACTAATGGTCATTAGTTGAGGAAAAATAATGACCATTATTTTGGACCTGAAAACCTCTCTTGTCTATATCACACTGCTAATTACACCAGCACACACGTTAGCAACTAAGTTTTCAATACATGCTTGTAGTTTTGTGGCCTTAGTTTCTGTGAGATCTTGTACCATGAGACAGTGTAGGACACGACAACAGATTGCATTACATTTGACCAGATCAAAAGGTACAGAATTGTCGTGGAGTAGGTTGTCTAACTTTACCACTTTGCTTACAAGTCACTGCCCTTTGATAGAAGTACTGAATGTTAATTGTTCCATTTCTGTTCGTTGCGTCATGTCTTAGGGCTGGGCAGAGTAGAGCAAACATGCAAACAATTTTTGGTGAAGTTTGAAAACAGTAGGTCTGAATAATTGACTAAAAATATGAAAAAAAATCTGCATCAGCTGATAAAAATGGTGTTTTTACTTATTACAAAACATATGTAGATTTTCAAGAATGATTTCTGGAAACCTTGTGCCTGGCAAAAAGAAAATGTATTCGTGGCAGGATATAGAGTAAAGTAAGTTCTATTGCTTGTCGCAAAGCTTTTTTCTGTGGCCCACTATATGCTCTACCAGTGGTAAGGTTTGGTGATTGCACAATCTGCACAAAGGTGGCTCCATAAAACAAGTGCCGTCACAACCAGGTGGTTCCTCCATCGGTCCATGCAGCCACACTGATACAGAATCACATAACAGCATTGAACATTTTGCATTTACATATAAATTTGCCTACATCCTTATACTGAAATTGAGCAGTAGAATATCATAACAGAGTAAAGCTTTTGCTCATTCATTTACATGTTTTTTTGGAAAGGGCCCATTCATCTACACATTAATTCTTTATTATTAAACCATAAGTGAACTGCATACATTTCTCCATCGGCTTAGGCATTTGGTTACGACTGATTGTTGCATAGTAACTTAACATGGTATCAGAGCTAGAGGTTTGAGTTCAAGTCATGGCGACTGCATATTCCGCTGCGTCGCTCCTATTTTCATATTTGCGTCCACGAGAGCTGCACGTGTTAAATCATAAGTGAATTACACATCTTTCCCTATCAACTTAGGCTTTTGGGTATAACTGGTTAGTACATAGTAACTTAACAATTACACCCCACGACTTTAATAGATACATGGCCTATTAAAGTTTCACAACACCAATGCGCCATATATGTTCAAGTTATATGTATTATACGCTTTTCGCTACAAATCAAAACCTGACTGCATAGACAAAGACAAGGCCGGGCCCTATGTAGCTGTTGAGAAAGACAATGTGTAAGTGTACTGTTCTCCTATGAAAACTAGCATGAGAAGCAATTGTTTGCTTCATCTAGAATCAAGTCACCTCCATCCAATCGTCCACATCAACCTCTAACTATAAACGAAGTATCGGTTTCGTCCTACGATCAGACATAACATAAGTAGCACAGACCTCTTCCACCATGTCTCCTCTCTTGTGTCACCACATGCTCTCGTGCAGTAATTAAAAAGATACTGTGGTAATTAAAGCCAAAAGGTCGTTTTGATAAGCCTTGAACGAATTAATGGATAGTAGCCGGACAGAAGCAGAGGCCTGTAGCCGCGGGTAAGTCGCGAGATTACAGTATTGGATCAATCATCGCATGGGATCAATCAGGGTCATCTCATTAGCGGTGGTTAGCAAGTCCAGGTCATGGCTGTTCCGGAGAGCAGGTAACGTGATAATAGGGAGCATAAAGGCGATGCCTGCAGCGTCGCTGTGCCGTGAAACACGTAGAGGTACGCGATGCACAAGAATTGAGATGCCGTTGCATTGAATCCAGCAAGACACGCGGATGCGTTACCGACGTACGTAAGACCAGCGCATAGACGAAAGCATCTTTCAAAGTGCAAAAACACTGTCCATGGGCTTGGATCCTACTAGTGTTGCTTTGGTAGGCGACAGCGGCATCTCGTTCCTTTTTTCCTCCTTTGAAACGTTAACTATGGATTTTGGTAGGTTTGAGACGTATGATTTCCTCTCGCTTTGTGCGGTTTTGCCGTGTTCAATTCAATAGTGTGTCTTCTATTTTGTATTGGTTTTGTGTCTAAGTGACTTGTATAGATATATGTTGCATTACCTTTGGGCATCAGTCACGGGTCAAGATTACAAGGGGGAAAATTCAATATTTCAACGATCTAGCTCAAGAATTGAACAGTACCTCGGGCATATCTGAGCCCTCAGCTTGTTCAAAATTAATTCCACAACGAAGGACATGTACGGTGGCCATAAACATGCAAACCGAGCGCTCAGCTAGTTATATTGCGTTGTGATGTGACATGTGGAGTCCAAGAGACTCAGTAGGAGTATTATTGCATATATAGCTAATTAGAGACTTCTCTACACAGATGGTGAAATTAATGCATAACACCAGAACTACTCTCTATGTTCAAGAAAATAGCTACTAGTTTGTTGGCCACCCCTACAGAAAAATTTATAGATCTTAATGATGTCATTAGATTCATCATGTAGTTATCTTAATCTACAGTACTTATGTTGTGAAACATTACAAATTTTTGTCCAAGATGATAAAGTTGTTTTTTTTCGCATTTCAGGGTGGTATAGAGAGGATCCAGGCGCTGCTGATGGTCAAAGTTAAAAAATATGTATATTGGTGATATATTTAGGGATAATTGCAAAAACCACCCCATAAGTCGTTCAGAGTTTGAGATTCCCACCCATAAGCTATTTTGATGTAAACACCCACCCACCCACTAGATTTTGTTGTAAAAACAACCCCAATCGACACATGTTTAATTGATACAACCGAGTTTCACTCATTTAAAATGGTTGATGGTGTCTGTATCAATCTTATAATATTTTTAAAATATAATATTTTCATATTATGATAGAATTTGAAAAAAAAATAAATTAGAGGTTAGTCCGTTTCCTATGAGATCTGAAAACATTTATTAATCAAAATAAGATGATTATAAATGTTTTGAAATAAATTTTAATAAAACAATGATTCAAAAACTTAAAAAGTGTTAAACTGAGTTAACTTATATATTTATTTTGATTTATACCAGCCAAAACATATGAAATTGATTAAGCATATGCATACGGGTGGTTTTTGCAACAAAAGATGGTGGGTGGGTGTGGATTTGCAACAAAAAAAATTATGGGTGGGAATCTCAAACTCAAGGTGAGATATAGGGTGGTTTTTGCAATTAAGCCATATATTTAGCTACATTCTAGGACGAAAGGAATACGTAGTTGTACCATGCATGGAACATCATGTTGTACATATAGAAGCTGCAGTATTTTTTATTCATTTGGTCATGGTTGTATTTATGTTTGTTGCACGTCAACATTACGTACGGTCGATGGGAGCTCAAAGAAAATGCTGCCGTCGATGGATAGCTTAACTGGATCACAATCTATCAATCTAGTAGGTAGGATGGGGCGCAGCAGTTGGTTGATGGTTCCTCACCGCCTGACGTGCCCCTCCATCTATGCATATGACATCAGTCGATGAACGAGGGTAGAGGCCGAGCTGGGGTACCATAGAAGTATAGAACGGTCCTGCTCTCTGGTCGATTGTCCTCACGACCTCACCCAACCTTCTACTGTAGCTAGGACAAACTTACTCTCGGCTGCCTGTATTTGAGCGAATCCCCAGGGATAATAGAGGAATCTTGTTGCATAGTACTTCTATTTGAAATTATCATGCTTGTTTGTCTGCTTCTTTCATAATGGTGTCGTCAACCTACCTGAACTTACTGTGTGTCTGTCACTCCTGTAATCCATCTCCGTGTTGGCCCCCTCTGTTTGGTCGGTCGTGCTTTTCCAAAACACTTTTAGTTCTCATTTGGAGTGTAGAGATTCCACAAAAATAGCATTTTTTGTAGAAAAATAGTTCAATTTTATAGGGGGCAAATATCAAGAAAATTTTCTTTAATTAAAAGGAGGCATGAAGCCTTTAGACCATGATGAAACCTCATTAAACAAAAATTATAGCAACGACACCTTTTCCCTTGCCAACGCTGCACAAATTTTTTTCCATCTCTCGTATATTTGAGTACATGGGTCAGGAAAAAGTGATTTAAGTTGGGCTTAATTAGTGTCAATCTTTTCCTTTTGTTTATTAGCCTGTTAACCAACGTGAGCCCATGTATCTATTCCTCCCCAAGTCCCGATTGGAGTTGGAGTCTTGGAGATCGTGATTGTGATTCGTGAACTGGTCTACGGAGTCCTAGCGACCTAGCCGTCGCGCGTTGCCTGCCTACGCCGCCGTCTTCACGAACGCGGCAAGCAAGTCCACGAGGACCACGACGTCGTCGCCCGCCTGCGCCGCTGCCATCACGCGAGTCTACGACACCATCGCCCGCTTGCGCCGCTGAGGCCGACGATCTGTGACGCGTGTTTGCGTGTGATTGGGACAGACAACTACGTCGACGATCGTCCGTCCACATCCACGGACACCCTTCTTTTTTCTAGTCAAGGTGATACTTATAATTTATGGATTCACTACAACAATTTTGACATTCTATGACGATGTAATTTTTTTTATAGAAGATCTAAAATTCGTCACAAACTACATTCCATGGCGCTTAACGGTGACGAAAATCGCTTTGTCATAGAAGGTGCGTAGCTAATTACCTTCCGTGACGTTTCCGGTATTTTGGTCATAAATTTGTGACGTCACACATAAACATTTATGACGTTCTTAAAATTGTCACAAACTGTTTGTGACACTCTTAAATTTGTCATAGAATTTCATGACGATTGTGATTTTCTTGAAATTATTCTATTCTTGTAGTTTGTGGTCAGCAATTAAAAATTTAACTGTTATTTTATCATAGGCAAATATGACTAAACGTAAGATGAAGACAATGAAATCATTTTACACTAAAGAAAATGCATCTAATGCACCAGGCAATGATTTAGATGATGAGATTAGTGAATGGCTTGTTGCACAATCAAAAGAGGAGGATCTAATTCTACCATCACCTAAAAGAGTTGCTAGAATCAATTCCGATGATAGTAGTGTTTTGGCAGTAGAACGAGATCCAGGATTACGTGGTCAAATTTGGGACTATCCTCCCGATGATCGAGATCAAATTATCAGAGCATACATGAAGCATGGTCCATATCAATTTTTGATGGATGTATACCCTCCTTCTGGTTCAAAGAAGCATAAACGCAGGATTAGCTTGTGTGAGAATTCTTAAATCTATGATCATTATGATATGTTGATAGTACCTACAAGCACTTTGACCTATTTTATAAAATTCCTGGCTCCGCCCCTGCTTGCCTCACCGGCAATATATGCTCTCAGCAACGAAATACAATTTGAATCACTTGTTATCAAACCCAGAAGGACAATATGTGCTCTCGACAATGAGTTGCCATTTGAACACGATATATATGTATTTGTAATATTCTTTCTTATATACAATTGAGAAGTCAAGAAATTTTATGAAAATGCTAACTTTTATAAACTAAAAATTTATCTTCACACAAAACTACCTTTCAGTATCTCTTATTCTCCCGCACAAAAAAAAAGGTAGCTCAAATCTTATTTGTTTTTTTTTTTTTTGAGAAACCCTCAAATCTTATTTGTTGCAACGAGTATACTACCCTTACTCAAAAGAAAACGAGTAAAGTCCTATTTTGCTCCCTCAATTATATGGGGTATTGCTAGGTCACGCCCTCAACTATAAAACCGGATATTTGGACCCTCGAACTATTGACCTCGGTGCAATTCCGAGTCCCTTGGCGGTTTTAGACGGTGGTTTTGTCGACGTGGCATAGATGGACCGCCATGTCGGGTGCCACATCATTATTTTTTTCTTTTTTTCTCTTCTCTCTCTTCCTCTCTCTCCTCTCTCTCTCTCTCTCTCGCTATCCTCCTACCGATCATGTAGCGGTTCAAGGCCCCGGTCGCCGATCTGCGGGCCCCCACCCGGATGCGTCGCTCTACGGTTCGACGAGGTCGCCGTCCGCACACGGGAGCTGCAGCACGACCTCACCACGCTGCTGGACCTCCTCTCGTCGTCGTCCTTCTTCGCTGAATCCACCGGGCGTGTGGTGCGCAAGATCCGGCAACTCGCCGGGTCGGGCACCGACGCCCTCGCCCTACTCGTCCCGTTGCTCCGCTCCGAGGACGTCGCGTTGCAGACCGTGCACGCGTACCGCCGTCGGCTGGGGCGGGGCACGGAGTGGTATAGGGAGTGAGAGAAGAGAGAGAAGAGAGAGGAAAAAAGAGAAGAGAAAAAAAGAAAAAGAAAAAATAATGATGTGGCACCCGACGTGGCGGTGCATCTATGCCACGTCATGCCACGTCAGCAAAACCACCGTCTAAAACCGCCAAGGGACTGGAATTGCACCGGAGTCAATAGTTTGAGGGCCCGGATATCCGATTTTATAGTTGAGGGCGACTGCTAGAATACTCCATATAGTTGAGGGAGCAAAATGGGACTTTACTCAACCAAGTCTACTAGCCGAGCAGATTACGACCCAAGTATACCAGCTCGGCCCAGGGCTACGCGCCTGGCTCAGCTAGATGGCTGTTCAATGTACCTAGGTCCAGTAACTCTGGCCCAAACCATTGCCATCCAGTAGCAGATTACGACCCAATCTAAGGAGCCCAGCGTGACGCCACGAGTGACGTCACTCAAGCACGTGTCCCCCAGCAACGGCTCTCTCTGCCATTCCCCAATCTCCAACGGTCAAATCATATACGTATCTAAAAAAATCAGACGCATCAAGCAGAACGCAGCGAAGAGATTGGGGACTCGGCATGGCGCGGCGGGCGGCGGCAAGAGTACCCAGGCGGCCGAGGAAGCCCTCGTCCCGGCCCTCGGTGGCTGGCGGCGAAGACGGCGCCGCGGAAGCCGCTCGCCCGGCGGCGCCGGCCAAGCGGTCCGGTGGCGCCGGCGGGTTCTTCTGCTGCTACCTGCTCCGGTCGACGTGCCCGCGTCTCAAGGGCCGCACCTACATCGGGTTCACGGTGAACCCGCGGCGGCGGATCCGGCAGCACAACGGCGAGATCAGCAGCGGGGCGTGGCGGACCCGCAACGGGCGGCCATGGGAGATGGTGCTCTGCATCTACGGGTTCCCCACCAACGTCGCCGCCCTCCAGGTCCGGTGACCGGTCATTTCCTCATCTTCTTGATTCGATTGAAAGATCGAATTGCTCCTTTTTTTGTGTGTCTCATAGATGCGATTGCTCTGTTTTTTATACTCTGATCTGATGAGGGGCCCTGTTTCTTGGCGGTGTGCAGTTCGAGTGGGCGTGGCAGCACCCGAAGGAGTCGCTGGCCGTACGCCAGGCCGCCGCCGGATTCAAGTCGCTCAGCGGCGCCGGCAATAAGGTCAAGCTCGCGTACGCCATGCTCAACCTCCCGTCATGGGAAAAGTAAGAAAAGTTCCTTCATTTTTCTGCTTCTCCCTTGTATTCGCATCGGTTTATTATCTGTTTTGTTTGGTTCTCTTGAGTTCTTGCTTATGGTGAATGCATTTTTTCTGTGTCATCAGCTTGAACCTGACGGTGAACTTCTTCTCATCGACGAGCACCAAGTTGGCCGCCGGCTGCCCACCGCTGCCAAGCCAGATGAAGGCGGTCGTCTGCCCAATGGAAGATCTGCAATGCCATGCCGAGGCCATCAGGAAGGAGCAGGGCACCTCGTCTAATGAGGACCCTCAAGGCAATCAAGGACCAGAGTCCCTTCACACAAACGAGCAATCATCCTCTGATTACGGGCAACCAATGGATGCGCGGACAAGCACTGCAGACAACAATATGGACGAGGACAATTACTCCAGTGATGACTTTGATCTAATGGAACGGGATGGAATCCTTGATTTGACAGAACCGGACAGATCAAGAAGATTGTCTCAATGTTCCCTGAGCTCCAATAGTGGTGATGGCCCTTCGTCTCAAGAGGACAACACCATTGAGGACCCTCAGGCTCATCAAGGACCACCAGATTGTCATCACGGAGACTGCCACTCAGAGCATTCTTGGAAGCAACCTTCCACTGATCAAGTGCAACGAATTGATGCGAAGACAAAAACTGCAGTCTATGATGTGGACGACAATTACTTCAGTGATGAGTTTGCTCCGATGGAAAGGGATGGAATCCTTGATTTAACAGAACCGGACAGATCAAGAACATCGTCTCAATGTTCCCTGAGCTTCAATTGTAGTGATGGCCCGTCGTCTCAAGAGGACAACACCATTGAGGTCCCTCAAGCTCGTCAAGGACCACCAGATGAAGGACCACCAGATTGTCATCACAGAGACTGCCGCTCAGAGCATTCTTGGAAGCAACTGTCCACAGATCAAGTGCAACGAATTGATGCGAGCAAAAGAACTGCAATCTATGAAGTGGAGGATAATTACTCCTGTGATGATGAGTTTATTCCGATGGAACGGGACAGAATCCTTGATTTGACAGAACCGGAGGGGTCAAGAACATGGCCTCGTTGTTCCTTGAGCTCAGATGGCGACGGTGACGGAGTTGTAGAGGATGAGGAGGTTGGGAATGTGTCTTCAGTGTGGAAGGTTTCAGCAGATGGTGGTGATGACAGAGTTGTTGACGATGAGTTTCGACCACCATCCCCAATGTGGAAGGTTTATGCTGATTCAGATGGCAGAGTTTTCGAGGATGAGCTTGGGCAGGCTGTGTCTCCAGTGTGGAAAGCTTGTGCTGGTTTAGATGTTGGAGTCCTTGTGCAGGCATCCCCAACATTGAAGATTGGTACATATTCAGATTCTGAAGATAGCGGAGTTACCGACGATGAGCTTGGGCAAGCATCCAAAACGACAATGATGGTTGATGCTGGTTCCGAAGAAGGTGGAAAGGAGCTTGGGCAAGCGTCCCAAACATTGATGGTTGCTGGTTCTGAAGAAGGTGAAAGGGATCTTGTGGTGGACCTGGTTACACCAACCCCAGTAGGCCGGCTGCGGAGAAGAGCTGGCACGGGCAGCATTTGCCACAGGATTATTGATCTGACAACCTCCCCAGTTGTCATCAAGTTGTAGCGCCTTGCTGCATTAGAGTGTATTAAATCTTGTAATAGGAACACACTTTGCACTGAGATGTGTAGATGTAAACATATCCTGATTTATACACCGAAAGCCACATTCTTGTATACAAATGCAGTTTTATTTGGTTTAGTTTTCTACCTGTTATGTTGTTTATTGCATACTAAGGCACTGAAGCTTCGAAAGAAACATGGTTTTTTGTCTACTGAGATTAGCATCATTTGAAGATTGTAGGAATTAACTTGCTTTACTGCTTTGTTATGCACTTCAGCCTTGACCATCATACTAAGTAATATGTACCATGCTATATGCTACTTTTATGGCCTCATTATATATTTTTTTGGAATGCGTTCATCATCATTGGCTTACGGCTTACCGAGTCACCATGATTTTTTGATTTGGCAGGGATCAGCAGACCCAGTTGCAGTTGATGTACCTACCCCGATTCTTGGAGAGCCAATGGACTTGATGCATCTTGTGATGAAAAAATCAAGTGCTCATGATGGTCTTATGAAGGGACTCCGTGAAGCTGCCAAGGCCATTGAGAAGCATGCTGCTCAACTTCGCGTGCTTGCTGAATGCTGACTGCTGAGAACTTTGTCTATGTCAAGCTGGTCAAGGCACTCCGCATAAGCACAATGCTCACTGTCTAGCACCAAGACTATTGGACTGGGGTGACATCAAGAACTTTGTTATAAATATGCATTCTGCTTTTTATACTGTTATAGTGTTGATACCAGGTTTGTTCTTCTCGATTACTAGTTTTAGTCTTCACTAAGCGACTTGCAATGCTTCACCAATTGTTGACAACAATTTTTTTTTCCTGAATGTTCATTTACTGTGAGCATTCTGCACTTTGCTTTGAGCTGCTCTTCTGCTGCATTCTGTTGTATGTGATCAGTGGTAACTTGACTAACTTTAGCTATTATCCTTTGCAGCTTTACAACGTTAAATCTGAGGGAAAGGCAAAGAAGGTTGCTGGCTGTTCCTGCATCGTCGTCAAGGTAGCATTTCTTTCTACTGTCCTACTACTGCAGACAGTTATTTTGGTTCATGTAGACTCATGTATCTGTTTCAATGTTCAGGACTATGGTGAAGAATCTGAAGGCCTTAACATAGTGGTTTTAATACAAAAATCATCAAGAGCATTTTTTTAGTTTAACTATGGCAGGCTAAGGATTTGGTTTTCCCATTCCCGAAGCGCCGCCTTACAATGGGGGCTTTTGGTCCGGTGGACCCAAAGTACGTCAGAAGCCGCTTCACGGCCAGAGTTTACAGTTTCTGTTGATATGTGCAGATGACTGTTGGTTGCTTCATTGGGAAGGCTGTAAGAAATCTGTCTGGCCTTTTTTGTAGAGTAAAATGTGTCTAGCCCTTGTCCTGTGGTTTGTGATTTGGTTTGCCTTGGACTGGTTTTAAAACTGTGTGGGTGTGGTAAGGTTTTATTAGATCGTTTTCTTATGATTGGAAGCATGCTTATCAATTCCTTTATACTAGTCCGTCAACTCGTGCAACTGCACGTCTAGACATTGTAAAGGATGCATAAGAATAAAAATATTTTCATTGAATGTTTATACTTTCATTATTTAGGGAGAATACATCGTGATAGCACTATTTTATAATTATTAATTTTAAAATTTCATATGCAAATTATACTCTTAAAAATAATAAACATATCGCATTTATAAAAACTACAATATTAATTTTATATCCTGATGTTGTAGATAGATAGCATGAAGTATATGAAAGAACTCGATTGACGCAATTAGAGATATATGTTACCCCTGCAGATATGAATTTTACTTGATCTCTACATATATATAGTTAGTTGTTATGTCCCTTTCATGTTTCTAACCTTGGATCTCAAATACTTGATCTCTCTCATACTTCTTTCTTTGTATATGTCTAGATTCGGTTCCTATGGTAGGATGCGCCTTTACTGGCGGGTTAACTCACTCCCATAATGTCAATCGTTGTTGGCTTTGAAAGTTGTGGAATGCCGTTTTACTGACCAATAAACCTGCCCTCTCGATTTTAAAAGCAAAACTACCTATAGTGTTTTAAAAGCTCTTTTTACTCACTGGTTGACTTATTATTCTCTTAATTTGAAATATCTAGTCGACTTACTATCTCAATTCCCACCATTAAATTCTATTATCTTAAAGGCAATGCTTGTCTCCAGTGTCATCAAGATCCAACGAAACAAAGCTCATCCTCAACATTTACCACAGGTCCACTTAATTCCAAAGTTAGACACACAAAAATTATCTATGTAATATGAAAAAGAATGATTATGGTATACTGACTTTAAGAGACGAAAGTTTGCAATTAAAATGTTTAACTCTGTATGCATGCTAATTCAGGGGTTTTGGCATGGGAGCAGCCAGCACTATGTGATTTATGTCATCTTGCAAGTACACAATTGCACACTCCGAGATTTATGCATACATGGCTCGGGCTCTTAGCTTAGTGGTTAAGACTTTCGAGTAGCACCCCGGTGACCCGGGTTCGATTCCTAGTGGAAGCGAATTTACGTGGCATGGGTAAAAAATCCCCTCGTCCGACTCCGCACCAAAGCACGGCTTAAGGCCCGGCCCATGCTTACATGGGCAACGAGGCCGCTGTGTAAGGGTGGAGGAAAGGAGGTTCGAGGATTTTTCTTGATCTGCGTGAGACATCTTCTCCTTAACGCAATGCCCGAGGGGCTACTTTTACATGATGGCAATGGATATCCATTATCCACGTACCCGCGGATATCCTACCCGTTAATTGCGGATTTGGATCTCTCTTTGTATCCATGGATGTGGATAAGGGTGGCACTTCATATCCGCAGATATAAAACAAATGGATACAAAAAAGTCATATCCATACCCGATATCCATATACCCGTTAAAAAACCTAAATATTTGGTTTGTGTCAGTACTTGCCTAAATTTCTCTTACTTAGAAGACTATGTTGGTTGGAGCTGTATTTTATATTTGAATGTTAGTAACTTTTCTTGTGAGAATTGAGTTCATAGAATGCTGTTTATGAATTATGATTTGAAATTTTGTTACATGTCTATAAATTGCTAGGCAAATGGATATATCTGTGGATATCCGTTACCCGCGGATAACGGATAAGGCCCGAGTTCTTACCCACAAACGGATAACGGACTTAGCTCACGGATAAGGGTGGATGTGAGCACTATCCGCCACTACAGGATAACAGCAGTGCCGTGTGTTTTTTATGTGCCGTGTGTAATGTGAAGGGCACACGGCACAGTTGCATTTGTGCCGTGTGCCCGATAAAATACTGTGCCCGATAAAATACACACGGCACGGAGTTTGACACACGGCATATAAGCCGTTTCCCGTAGTGCGCGGATAATTTATCTGTTGCCATCTTTACTAAATTCCAAACTGAATACTTGCCTTATTACTTTGTCATTTGATCGCTAGACCTGTCCCATGACGATTTCAATTTTATTCCGTGCATGCAGTTTCTCTTTGTGAAAACTCTATGTTTCGTCTTCTTGCAAAGACACACATACTATTTAGCTTTTGTAAACTGTTTCTTCTTTTATCTACATGCACAATCCTCCGGTGTCTCGAAATTGACACGCAACCAATTGCAGAGCGCTCTCATAGTCTCAGTTGTTTACTTGGGCCTGTGCGCCAGGTGTTCCTTTTGAGATCTTGTTGAATGGCTAGGCAGTTACCATTCACTTCATGGTGTCAAGGAAGGAAGTAAACATGGTGAGAAAAGGCTGAGAAAGAAAAGGGTCGAGGATGCGCTCGTGTCAGTCATGGAGGAGGACGACCTTGGCCTTCCTACTAGTGAGCTGCTCGATATCTTCCTGATTGAGGACATTGTTGCTGCCGGGATGGCGGATGATCGCAACTAAGGGTCTTGCGGCAAGGTATCGCCAGTAAATCTTTCGTGATGTTTTTTTTTTCTTTTTTCTAACTAATATGGATCTTTCCTTTCCTTTGCTTTTTAACTCCATCAACCTACGTGCTATACAGATGGCAAGAAACTAAAGTATGCTCGACAGATTCAATGGACGTATTGCACTGTACTTGTATTTACCATAGATTTCGCGGCAAGTATTATATTTATAAATAGATCGATTGTAGTAACAGGAAATAATTATTGAGGTCATAATATTGGTAATTATTTTTATAATAACAATGGTGGGTAATTTTGATTGCATTAGATCCAATGGTTGCTATTTCTTCATTATATGGTTGGATGGTTATATGTTTTGCTTTTTAGTGAGAATTTTTAGGATTTTCTTTGATTAATATCAAGGCCTAAAAAAAGAGCCTCCAGTTAGTAAATATAAGACTACCGCATAAGTTTTGTGACTTCTTGAAGGATGAAATGAGGCAACAACAGCTCCTTTTCGAAACAGTTAACTAATACACTAATAACAATGTACCAATTGCCATCCGTCAGTATAAGTTTTTTTTTTTGCGAGGAAGTATAAGTTGAAGTTAAAAACAAAGCCAAAAGGGAAGTCACTGAAAAGAAAGAAAAAAAGGACAAAAAAAGTATGCTACATCTTCTTATCCTAGGTAAATCGTTAAAACTTGTGATCAACTCCATTCTATGGATTTGATATTCTAATTTCTAAAATATAATTTCTGGACATAGAAATTAAAAAAAGTGAAAAGAAAAGAAACCGAAAGAGAATCAGGGGAGAAAGGCGGGAATGGATAAGATAGCAAAACACCTAGTACGAAGGACGCCGCGAAAATTTGCCGCATCTCGTCCCTCCAATGGCCGCCGCCGCCGCCGCCGCCTTCCTTCCCGCCGCACCAACCCCTCGCCCCCGCATCGCCGCCAGCATCCTCTCGTCTCGCCACCCCCTACCCATCTTCGCCGCCGCCACCGACGCCGTGCCGCCGCAGGAGGAAGATAACACCGGCGACATTGACGAGGACGCTCCCCGAAGCGGCGGCGGCAAGGATCGGCGCCGCGCTGTGCGCATCGCGTGGGAGAAGCTCGTCCGGTGGTCCCGGTCCTGGCGCCGCCGCAACCGCAGCGACGTTCTCGAGACCACGCGCAAGGTACCCGCACTGCTTGAACTGAGGCTAAATGCTCTGCAATCCGCAGTCCGCTCTCGTTTTTTTCTCTCGCGCGGCCGTGATCTGATTGGGTGGAGCTGCATCGATGGGATGTGCAGGTGGTGGTTCTCGGAGGAGGGTCGTTCGGGACGGCCATGGCGGCACACGTGGCTGCCAAGAAGGCCGACCTCGAGGTGGCAATGCTGCTCAGGGACGACCTCGTCTGCCGATCTATCAACCAAAGCCATTTCAATTGGTTCGTAACCTTCGCTGCCTCCTTCCTTGATTGGTGCAGGGGGAAGAGTTTGTTACCTTCTTGTTGTGCTAGTGCTATTGGGCTCGACGGTCTTAGCTCCGAATTAAAACTCATGCATATTTGATCCGTAGGCCCAACATGTTATTTTTATCACCAATGAGGCAATCTTAGCTGTTATTGGACATCAATCTTAGCTGAGTTTTAGCATTCACATCCACCTTGCTTGTGGAAGTTTAATATGCAGTCCCGGGAAATGTATCTGTCTGATGACATTGTTGATGATACATGAGAGTGGAACAATACCACATGGAGCCTAAACTGACTTTGCATTCAACCGAATGCCATATGCGTAATCAGCTAACTTGCCATTTAGCTTGTGGCATGGTTGATCTGGAGGTGAATTTGCTATACATTGATAATTATGCATTGTAATTAATATTCTACAATACTTGTATTACTGACTTCCTGCAGAAAAGGAAAATAAAACACTTTTCCCTCAGTTTATTCATACTCTTTATATGAATGGTGCATGATGAACTATATTTATGTGGAAACATGTGTCTTTTACTGCAGCAAGTACTTACCAGAACACAAATTACCGGAAAATATTGTTGCAACAACTAGTGCCACTGATGCTTTAGCAGGAGCTGATTTTTGCTTCCATGCTGTTCCGGTTCAGGTATTCACAATCTCTTACGAATAATTTGTGCTTTCACGGTTAACTTCTTCCTTTTGACTCTGATTATTTTTGTGGCAGTTCAGTTCGTCTTTTCTTGAAAGTATTTCAACACATGTTGATCCAAAGTTGCCATTCATTTCACTGAGCAAAGGGCTGGAACTCAATACCCTTCGGACAATGTCTAAAATCATCCCAAAAGCACTGGGAAATCCACGCCAACCATTTATTGTTCTGTCAGGACCATCTTTTGCAGTAGAGCTAATGAACAAATTGCCTACAGGTCTGCCCATATCATTTTCATATTTGTAACCAGCTATGACATATATTTCATGCTCTATGTTGATCTAAGTTATTTGTACAAGAATTATTTCCATATTTGTATGTAAATAAAATATAACTTTTAGAATCAATATCACTGTAATCCTTTGAATAAAAAATATTTGATCGAAATTAAATAACAAAATCTAAAAAGAGAAGGAGAAAAACTGAAGAAAGTCTCTCATTGATCGAAAAAGCTTCTACAGTTCTTATAGTTGGGGATCAGATTATACCTAAGTACAACAACAACAACAAAGCCTTTTATCCCAAGCAAGTTGGGGTAGGCTAGAGATGAAACCCATAGGAATTTTCTTATGGGTTTCATATCCATTAGAGTGGCTAGTTTTTACGTTGGTTCGCCAAACCTAACACAACCCGCAAGGGACCAGATTATACCTTAGAATTTCTCAAAAATGAGATTATAGCATAGCTTAATTACAGTTGTGATAGTTACAATTTAATTACAGGTTCTTTAAAAATCTAGGCAGACAAAATACAGCTGGACTCTTAATTTTAGCTGTGAGTTATATGATACATAATCGTGCAACCTATTCCTCCAGCGTGCATAATGATTTGGTGGCTAACCTTTTTGAAAACTTGGATATCTGGTAATTATGATTGAAGATTATTTTTGTTTAACATTGAAATTGCAGCAATGGTGGTGGCATCGAAGGATAAAAAGTTGGCAAGTTCTGTTCAGCAGCTGTTGGCTTCCCCGAATTTGAGAATAAGCACATCAAGGTAAGATTTGCATAGTTCCAAGGCATCATCACACATGATGCAGTAACCTTTTTCTGCATAGCAAATCAACAGCAAAGTAGTGCTTACTGTATCATGTGTGATGATACAAAAGAACTACTTTGTTTATTCTAAATTAGTTACTAACAGACTATACATGATCAACTGCGCTAACAATTACAAGTCAAATGCTGAACCCAAAAATTATTATATAATCAATGAATGTTTCTTCCATTGTCAACTGTTTAGGATTTGACAAAAATATCAGAGTTTGACTAGTGGAATATGCCTGCAACAGACTAGGCTGGGCTAGGGCTCCCAGCGGCTAGGGTGCGGCGGCGGCGTGGCAGCAAGGGTGGTGGCAGCGTGGTGGCTAGGGTAGCGTGAGAGAGAGAGAGAGGCATTGAGAGAGATAGAGAGCTGGGAATAGAGGGGACTTAATGAAAGTCGCCTAGAGGGGGGTGAATAGGCGAACCTAAAAATTTCTGCGAAACAACACTAAGACGAAAACGTCAAATACCGGAAGTTCCGAGCAAATACGGAACTTCCGGTAGGGTACCGGAACTTCCGGTGCAGGGTGATAAATGCGGAATTAAACCCTACACAATTCTAGTGTTTGCAAGAACGGAAGGAACAACCCTATGCAATTCTAGGAATTTAAAGGCACAACGGAAAACTAACAAGCAACCTAGTAAATAAACAACAACGCGTAAGTAAAAGGGAGAGAGCACAAGAGACACGGATTTTTCACCGAAGTTCAAGCCCACCAAGGACTCTACGTCTCCGTTGAGAAAGTCCACCAAGGACCGGGTTTCTCTCAACCCTATTTCTCCCTCAAGTCACCACCAAGGTTGAGCTTGAGTTTTTCCACTATCAATGTCCCTTCCGGGACGGGCAATACAAACTTCTCGGACGTCACCACACAAGTTGGGAGCTCACGAGCACGCCTAGCCGTCTAGGAGCTCAAAGCTCCAAGAGTAACAAATCCAAATCACAAGCTTGACGGGAGTGAAGATGCTCAAGAATAGAATCAAGTCTCTCAAACACTTGCTCAAAGTCTCTCACTCAAATCCTAACTCAAGGATGGAATTTTTGTTTTTGGAGAGGATTTGGAGTAGATGGAGTGAAGCTCAAGTGTGTATTGGTTCGGAGTTGTGCAAGAGAGAGTGAATGGAGAGGGGGTGTGGCTTATATACCACGACCCAAAAGAGCCGTTGGTCCGTCGGAGAACCCCGCACCGGAACTTCGATAGCGTATCGGAACTTCCGGTATGGTTCGAATTAGGGTTAGATCCGGACTTCGGCCCGCACCGGAACTTCGGTGGAGTACCGAACTTCCGTACGTGGGTTTAGGGTTGGAAAAAGCTGGACCGCACCGGAGCTTCCGGTGCCGTATCGGAACTTCCGGTATGGCTTTACGGAGAGCTCAAAGCTCTCGTTAGCCTACCGGAACTTCCGAGTACGGGGACCGGAACTTCCGTATGGCCTTACCCGAGAGCAAAACTCTCTGTAAGCCTCACCGGAACTTCCGTACCGGGGACCGGAACTTCCCGTATGGCCTTACCCGAGAGCAAACCTCTCTCAGAAGCCTATCGGAACTTCCGGTATGGCCTTACCCGAGAGCAAAACTCTCGCGTAAGCCTACCGGAACTTCCGTACCACACCGGAGCTTCCGATGGGTTCGGAAAGAATGGGTTTGGAGGGGATTTCTTGAGTTTGTGAGCATCTCCATTCTTAGCCACGTTTGTGATTTGCATCCCTCTTTATAGTACGGCATCCCTATGACTCAAAGCAAAGAAATAAAGCGAGGCACAAGCTTTGAGATAGGTCTTTTCCAAATTCTCCATTTATTCCATTTTGCAATTCTTTTCTCCTTTTTGATTGTGCTTGCTAGACTTTCATGTGCTTTGGATATTCACTACACACATTCTCATGAAAGCATTAGTTCCAAATTTAATTGTATTGATATCAATCATCCAAAATAAAATGAGGGGCCTAGATGCACTTTCAATCTCCCTCTTTTTGGTGATTGATGCCAATACAATCAAATTTCTAGAAAGATGAATTTACAAGCACAACTTGCAAAGATAAAAGATGAGCTCCCCCTTAATATGTGCATGAAATTGAATTTCAAGAGTTGGCCTATACAATACTAAGTGCACATTAGAGATAAGAATCATGAGGAGCTCCCCCTTTATCTATGCGTCCATAAAAAAGAAAAACACAAACGATGCAATATGGCATTTTATCATCACACAAATGCATCTAAAAGAGAGAAACAACAAACCACCAAGCATGACATAAGGCGAACCACATAGATAGATAATAAAAACAAGTCTAAACTTATTACAATCATCCATAGTTCCAAACCACTTGTCCATCTCACACACATAGTTCATTACATCATAAAAACGAGATAAAGAGAAATAGATAGAAATTTCTTCTCCCCCTTTGGTAACACATCACCAAAAAGGAGAAAAGAACTAGAACGCCCAAGAGAGGATCACTCGTCGTCATCGTCGTCGTCGTCGTCTTCTTCATCGCTTTCTTCCTCATCCGTGGGGCGTGCCACTCCCTTGCCCTTCTCATGGAGCGGGATCCGAGTGCTCGAGCGAGGAGAGCGGAGGCGGTTGGAACATCCTCGGCGCTCGTCATCCTCTCCACTCTCGGTGCCACTCGCCCTCCACACCCTCGAGCTGCTGCTCGTGCTTGCTCGTGCCGCCACTCCCGCGGCCTCGCCGATAAGGAGCCCAAGGGTCCTCCCACCGCCGAGGTACTATCGGTGCAAGATCCAAGGGAGGAGGTGGTGGGCTGCCGCTGTCGCCGAGCTAGGTAAGAGAGATAACGGTGATGTTCTTCATTGATGCGCCGCTGTTCCATCCTCATCTCATAGATGTCCTCACTATTGGCCTTGCACATGCAAAAGATAGACTTGAGGACCGAGGTGATGAATCCGGATTTGCTGCGAGTCCGACGAGAAGAGGTAGGTGGAGCATCTCCGGCCCTGCCGAGCCGGTGGTGGAGGAGCCTCTGTCTCACCGGTGATCCCCGAGGAGTGGGTAAGAGTGCGAACCTCTTGGGACGAAGTCCGGGTGGTCCTTATCATGAACAAAGTGCATACCAGTGGACGGTCTCAATCATCTTCATAATAAAGGGAGCAAAGGGAAGGCTCGCCTTATGAGTGTAGGAGTGGTTGATGATGGAAGTCCAAATGTGCTCAAAAACACAAAACGGCTCAGCTCCCGGACGCATGGCACAAAGTAGAGTCTTGGATTCTCGCCAGACAGAGAAGATGCATCCCCTATCTTAGGATCCAAAGTCCATCCGAACATATTGTTCGTAACACGGTAGTAGGGGTGGAGCCCGAAGTGTGTCCCAATGATCATTGTCTTGGGATGAGCGTAGCGACCGTCATACATGAACTCCAAAGATGCATCATCCGGAGGGTCAAACATGTTCACATTGTTCTTCATGGCGTCGTCATGGCCAAAATCGAGAATCTGTGCAAACTCGGCATATGTGACTCCGGAACTCCGTTTCCATCAAGCGTCCGAGTGCATGATGGAGTCCTCCGGGAGTCATCATCGAACTCAAGCCAAAGAGTGGCATAGAACCGAACCACCGCTTCGTGTTCCACCCATGCTCAAGCCCCATAATCTCCACCAAATCCCTCCTAGCACATTCACCCTTGATTTGAGCAAAGACGGGATCATTCCGACGATCCATTCAGTCCCACCCGATCCACTTCATCTCATGAGTTTTCTTCTTCAACTTGAGGACCTCCTTGTACCACTCAGCTTGGGTGTGGTCCCAAAGCGGATGTCCTCCACACCTCTTTCCTTAGCCTTGAGCCACGGGCACTTGCTCCTATATTTCTGCACCTCATCTCTCGTAGAAGGGTACATTGTAGCCTCGCACCGTCACTCACGACCGGTGACCTCAGCTCATACTTATAGTGCTCCTGTAAGTTGCGGGAGAAACCACTCATCCCCGCCCACATTTCCAGACCTCCTCCTCACTTTCTTCTTCATCATCCGACACGGGAGCGGGAGGAGGTCTCCTAGCCGTGCTCTTTCCTTTGCCCCTTCCAAGACCTTTGGGGCCAAGACCACGGGAGGAAGACCGGTGACCGGTTCCCGTGGCCCGCCTCTTGACAAGGCGTGGATTCGGCACGTCGAAGTCCGAGTCCGAGTCCGAGTCATCATGACCTTGAGCGGGTGCTCGGACGCTGGTCACCGTCTGCTCCCCGCCACGAGTCATCTAATCGTAGAGGAAAACATGTGTAAGGAGCAACATACACAGGTGTGGAAATATTGAGATGCTAGGAAGATGCTAACAGGATAGGCCCCTGTCGGAACTTCCGGCAGCGTATACCGGAACTTCCGGTACGAGATACCCCGGTACCGGAACCTCCGACGGGTTCCATATCCTGTCGTGGGCTGACCCATACCGGAACTTCGGTAGCCTACCGGAACTTCCTGGTAGGGGTCAACCCTAACCCTAGCGAATGCGAAAAAAATCACATCTAGCCAAAGGAATTACTTCCTAGAAGCATGCTAGTGTTCTAGAACTGCTAGAGTAACATCTAAGCATCAAATATTCCTAGGGATTCAAGGATTTAAGCCTAGATCTAGAAGTGAAGGCAATGAAGATATACCTTCTCCTCCGGCTAGGTGTTTGGAGAAGACCGGAGGAAGAAGCTTGGAGATTCTTGCCGTAGACCTGTCGCTGGAAGTTGAGAGGGGCTTCCGGTTGATGGAGATCCGAAGAGAGATGAGGAAAAAGGAGGAGTCTTTTTCAAATGGGAGCCGTCGTTTTCAAGGGGACGGGCTCCCCTGCAGCCGGAAGTTCCGGAACTTCCGGTGCGGGCTCAAACCCTAGGTCAACGACCCGCACCGGAACTTCCGGTGGAGTACCGGAACTTCCGGTGTGGGCATGACACCGAGGGTGAGCTCCCGATCGGAGCATCCCGTGCACGGTACCGGAACTTCCGACCGAGAGGAAAAGTCCTCTCGTTCGACCTCCATTCGGAACCTCCGGTCCCCTAACGGAACTTCCGACCGGAAAATAAACGCCGAGCCCCGACTCCCGTACCGGAACTTTCGGTACCCTCACCGGAACTTCCGTAAGGGGGAAAACAGAGAGGAGGAGTTGAAGTTTTGGGGAGAGTTTTCAAAAATAATTTTGATGGACTAGTAGGACATCTTGACATCATGTGATCAGTATACAATCAACAAACAAAGCTATGATCACATTTTGACAACATTTGACCTATTGGTCAAGAACCAAGATAAAGGCTTTAAAAACACTAACTTAATTTTCGAAAGCATGCATTTCATCTTAAGATACAAAACAAATAAAGCAACAAGCAAATGTGCACGCTTTACACCACGTTGCTAGAGTCAAGAATATTTAGCTCACTTCTTAGATAGTAAAACCGGCTTTCATCTAAGGGCTTGGTGAAAATGTCGGCTAATTGATTTTCGGTTTTCACATGGCTCACTTCAATATCCCCTTTTATAGAATGATCTCTCAAGAAATGATGGCGGATATCTATATGCTTTGTGCGCGAATGCTCAACGGGGTTATAAGCTAGCTTTATGGCACTCTCATTGTCACATAGGAGAGGGACACGGTTCAACTTGTAACCGTAGTCCCTTAGAGTTTGTCGCATCCACAATAGTTGTTCACAACAACTACCGGCTGCCACATACTCCGCTTCAGCCGTGGATAGTGCAACGGAATTTTGTTTCTTGGATGACCATGACACTAGGGACCTACCCAAGAATTGGCAAGTCCCGGAGGTGCTCTTTCTATCCACTTTGTCCCCGGCGTAATCCGCATCGAAATAGCCTATAAGGTTGAACTTTGAACCCTTGGGGTACCAAAGCCCTAGGTTGGGTGTGTACACTAAGTATCTCAAGATTCTTTTAACGGCCACCATGTGGCACTCCATAGGAGCGGCTTGGAAGCGTGCACACATACACACACTAAGCATGATATCGGGCCTAGATGCACAAAGGTAAAGCAAAGAGCCGATCATAGAGCGAAAAACCTTTTGATCAACCGGCTTGTCTTTCTTGGTGAGGTCAAGATGGCCATTTGTTGCCATGGACGTCTTGGCGGGCTTTGCCTTGTCCATGTCAAACTTCTTCAATATGTCTTGAGTGTACTTGGCTTGACATAGGAAGGTGTCCTCCTTGAGTTGCTTGACTTGAAATCCTAGAAAGAATGTCAACTCACCCATCATAGACATCTCGAACCTCTTGGTCATTATCTTGTTAAAATCATCACAAAACATTTGGTTAGTAGAACCAAATATTATGTCATCGACATAAATTTGACACACAAATATATCATGATCAAAACGCTTTGTGAAGAGGGTTGCATCGGCCTTGCCCATTTCAAAGCCCTTTTTCAAAAGGAAATCCCTAAGGCATTCATACCATGCTCTTGTTGCTTGCTTAGGAGCCTCAATATCTGCATTGTTAATAACAACTTACTCCCCTTGAGAGCCGTTAGATTCATGAAACGTCACGTCCCGTGAAACTTCAACACAACCGGTGGTTTTGTTGAAGACACGATAGGCGTGACAATTTGAACCATACCCAAGCAAGAAACCTTCATCAACCTTAGGGGAGAACTTTGAAGTCTTGGGTTTCTTGTTGAGCATGAAGCATTTGCTCTCAAAAACTCGAAAGTACGAGATGTTAGGCTTTTTACCTGAGTTAGTAGCTCGTATGGTGTTTTACTCAAGAGTTGATGAAGATACAACCGGTTTGAGGCATGACATGCGGTGTTGATTGCTTCGGTCCAAAAACGATCGGAGGTCTTGTATTCATCAAGCGTGGTTCTTGCCATCTCTATGAGTGTGCGGTACTTTCTTTCGGCCACCCCATTTTGTTGAGGTGTGTAGGCTGCCGAAAACTCATGCTTGATGCCCTCCTCATCAAGGTACTCTTCAACTTGAGTGTTCTTGAACTCGGTACCATTGTCACTCTTTATGGCCTTGATCTTCACTTCAAATTCATTTTGTGCTCTTTTTAAGAATGTCTTGAGTACATCCTTTACTTCACCTTTATCACACAAAAAGAATACCCACGTGAAGCGAGAATAATCGTCAACAATAACAAGTCCATATTTGTTATCGCCGATGCTAATGTAGGCAATGGGACCGAAGAGGTCCATGTGAAGCATCTCCAACGGCCTTGTGGTTGCCACTATGTTCTTGGATGGATGTGATGCTCCAACTTGTTTTCCGACTTGACATGCACTCGCAAATTTTATTTTTCTCAAAGCAAACATCCGTTAGTCCAAGAATGTGACCGCCCTTTTCGAGTTTGTGAAGATTTTCATATCGACATGGGCTAGTCGTCTATGTCACAACCATCCCATGTCGGACTTTGCAACCAAACATGTGTCAAGTTTTGCTTTATCCGCGGTGAAATCCACAACATAAAGCTTCCCTTTGAGCACACCCTCAAAAGCAATCGAGCCATCACTTCTCCTTGAGACAATCACACCCTTGTCATTGAAAAAGCAATTGTAGCCCATTCCACAAAGTTGTGAGATAGACAACAAATTGAAGTCAACGTTATCCACAAGCATAACCTTCGAAAGTGAATGCGAAAAAGTTAAAGAAATGTTACCATAACCCAACACATAGCCTTTTTCGTTGTCTCCAAATGTGATGTACTCATTTCTTTCTTTGCTTGGCTCAAATGATTCGAACATTTTCTTGTCTCCTGGTCATATGATTGGTGTATCCACTATCGACCACCCATAATGAACCACCGGAGGAGTATTCCTACAAAACAATTTATGCTTTGTTTTTAGGTATCCAAATTTGCTTGGGTCCTCTCACATTAATAACAAGTGTCTTGGGCACCCACACACAAGATTTGTGGGTCTTGTTGCGTGGCCCAACATATTTTGCATAGACACGACCATGCTTGTTTCTCATTAGCACATAGGTCGCATTAAAATCATAAAAGAGAGCACAAGAGGGGTTAAGCACGTTAGTACGCAAATCACAAATAAGAGAAGATTTGTTAGTGTTTTTGATTTGCTTCTTCCTCTTGACTTGCTTTTTTTGATATTCACCCTCTTTGGTGAACTTGATGAATTCGGTGCCGTTCTTATTGATTCTTGCATTATGTTTGTCACCTTGCTTGTATCCAATGCCATCCTTCACATGTGATCGTCTCACATTGGTGTATGCACCCCTTGTATACTCGGCCTTGGCATCATCAATGGCCTTCATCTTCTTTTGTGCTTGTTGTTGAAGTTCTTGCACTTGCTTCTTCAAGTCTCCAATGGTCTTGATGCTTCTTGTACAAGCTTCAACATCAATCTCGTTGCACCTAGTACACTCATTGGTAGATGGGGGCAAGACGAAGATTGAGAGGAAGTAGTTACACTTAATTTCCTCAAATTGCACTTTGAGAGAATTGTGATCCTTTTGCAAGTCATCACACTTCTCTTGAAGTGACACATTTGTGACTTTAAGTGTCTCACTATTTTCTTCAACCACTTTGAGAGACTTTATCAAGTCCTCATTCTTCTTCCTCTCAACTTCTAGGAGCTTTTCAAGTCCAAGCACCCTTTGCTTCTCTTGAACAAGCATTTCCTCTTGTTTCTCGAGAAGCTCCTCTTGCCTCTCATTGGTCTCCTTTTCCTCGCTCAATAATGTCCAACAAATCAAACATGTTAGGAATTTGAGAGCTTCCATTAGCATTTACCTTAGAGCCTTTAGCCATCATGCACTTGTGTCCGGTGTCATCTTCATCATCGGTCAAGCTTCCAAACAAGGAGGAGTTGGTCGGTGTTAGCCTAATAGCAAGTGATGCAATGCCTCCCTTCTCTTCATCGGATTCCGACTCGGAGGAGAAAGATGATCCATCGAAGTTCCATTCTTGTCCAATTTGTGCTTCACCCCGACGGTACTTTCTATGCTTCTTGTATTTCTTGTCCCCTTTCTTGTTTTGCTTGTTCTTGTAGTTCTCCTGACACTCCGCCATGAAGTAACTTTTGTCTCCACAAATATAGCACTTATTCTTGGCCTTCCTCAACTTGCTCTTGTCTTGATCATTTTTCTTGGAGCTCCTTTTTGACATAAGCTTGTTGAATCTTTTCACAAAGAGAGCCATTTCATCATCGCTATCATCATCACTTTCCTCAACCACCTTCTTCTTCTTTTCTTGTTCGGCATTGAGAACCAAATCATTCTTGCTCCCACTAGCCTTTTCTTTATCCTTGAGCAATGCATTGATCCTATTCCCTTGGTCAATTTGCTGTTTTTGGGAGAGTACCTTCCCAATCACTTCATCGGTTGTGAAGTATCTAATACCATCTTTGTCTCTTATGTTGGACACTATGTTGGCATCCCATGCTTGCAAGGCTTGTAGCAACCTTCTATTCACATCCAAGTCCAACACTTTTTCTCCAAGTGCTCTTCTCATGTTCACTATCCTCATCATCCTATCATGGACTTCCCTTGGCCCTTCATCCGACCTCATGACAAAGTAGTTAAAATCTTCTCTAAGCCCTTCTAGCTTAGACTCCTTCACACTATCAATGCCCTCATGAACCAATTCAAGTTTCAACCAAATTTGATGGGCATCCTCCATTCCGGTTATCTTCTCATACTCGGCGGGACTAAGCGCGGATACGAGAGCACTAGCCGCCGCCACATTGCACCTAACATTGAACAAGTCTTGTGCGGTTGGCTTGCTTCTACATTCCCATAAGAAACCATGTTGAGTCACATTTCTTACATTTTGATGCATTGAGTCCAAGTGTAGCAACATCTTTGTTTTCCAATGATCGAAGTATTGACCATCAAAATACGGTAGTCTTCCTGAGCCGGGTCCAATGTGTTCATCTCTTCCGTCACCATAGGTGTATGGCGTTTTGTTGTAACTTATCGACAAAGCACTAGGTACATCTCCCCTTGGGCAACCTCTTTTCCATTTCCATCTCTCGGCATCTCCCGGTGCGGTCTCATGACCCCTTTCACCGGCTACCTTAGGTGGTGCTTCACCACTACCCGTTGCCTCATTTTCATTTGCCATCTTTGATCTTCAAGCGGTGAGGCTTCAACGAAGATACCCGCTCCGATACCAATTGAAAGTCGTCTAAAGGGGGGGTGAATAGGCGAACCTAAAAATTTCTCGCGAAACAACACTAAGACGAAAACGTCAAATACCGGAACTTCCGGTGAGGGTACCGGAACTTCCGGTGCGAGGTGATAAATGCGGAATTAAACCTTACACAATTCTAGTGTTTGCAAGAACGGAAGGAACAACCCTATGCAATTCTAGGAATTTAAAGGCACAACGGAAAACTAACAAGCAACCTAGTAAATAAACAACAACACGTAAGTAAAAGGGAGAGAGCACAAGAGACACGGATTTTTCACCGAAGTTCAAGCCCACCACGGACTCTACGTCTCCGTTGAGAAAGTCCACCAAGGACCGGGTTTCTCTCAACCCTATTTCTCCCTCAAGTCACCACCAAGGTTGAGCTTGAGTTTTTTCACTATCAATGTCCCTTCCGGGACGGGCAATACAAACTTCTCGGACGTCACCACACAAGTTGGGAGCTCACGAGCACGCCTAGCCGTCTAGGAGCTCAAAGCTCCAAGAGTAACAAATTCAAATCACAAGCTTGACGGGAGTGAAGATGCTCAAGAATGGAATCAAGTCTCTCAAACACTTGCTCAAAGTCTCTCACTCAAATCCTAACTCAAGGATGGAATTTTTGTTTTTGGAGAGGATTTGGAGTAGATGGAGTGAAGCTCAAGTGTGTATTGGTTCGGAGTTGTGCAAGAGAGAGTGAATGGAGAGGGGGTGTGGCTTATATACCACAGCCCAAAAGAGCCGTTGGCCTGTCTGAAAACCCCGCACCGGAACTTTCGATAGCGTATCGGAACTTCCGGTATGGTTCGAATTAGGGTTAGATCCGGACTCTCGGCCCGCACCGGAACTTCCGGTACGTGGGTTTAGGGTTGGAAAAACTGGACCGCACCGGAGCTTCCGGTGCCGTATCGGAACTTTCGGTATGGCTTTCCGCAGAGCTCAAAGCTCTACGTTAGCCTACCGAAACTTCCGAGCGGGACCGGAACTTCCGGTATGGCCTTACCCGAGAGCAAAACTCTCCGTAAGCCTACCGGAACTTCCGGTACCGTGGACCGGAACTTCCGGTATGGCCTTACCCGAGAGCAAACCTCTCTGCAAGCCTACCGGAACTTCCGGTACTGTGGACCGGAACTTCCGATATGGCCTTACCCGAGATCAAAATTCTCTCGTAAGCCTACCGAAACTTCCGGTACCACACCGGAGCTTCCGATGGGTTCGAGAAAGAATGGGTTTGGAGGGGATTTCTTGAGTTTGTGAGCATCTTCATTCTTAGCCACGTTTGTGATTTGCATCCCTCTTTATAGTACGGCATCCCTATGACTCAAAGCAAAGAAATAAAGCGAGGCACAAGCTTTGAGATAGGGCTTTTCCAAATTCTCTATTTATTCCATTTTGCAATTCTTTTCTCCTTTTTGATTGTGCTTGCTAGACTTTCATGTGCTTTGGATATTCACTACACACATTCTCATGAAAGCATTAGTTCCAAATTTAATTGTATTGATATCAATCATCCAAAATAAAATGAGGGGCCTAGATGCACTTTCACTTAACCCTTCTATTACTTGATTAGATCTGTTTACAATCCTCTCATTATATAGAGAGGCTTTCTTGACTCCTAAGCAACCTATTACAATTTATGGAGAGACCTAGATTACTTATTGATTAAGGATTCACAGGTGGACCCATGCGCTACAGTAGCACCACGCCCTGGTGGGCCATAGGCCCTTTGGCCTGTAACAAGGCCATATTAATTATACTATTCCTGTATGGATTAGGCGAATATTTGAATGTGACTTGGGAACTTTCAGTGATGTTACAGGAGTCGAAATTGCAGGTGCGCTTAAGAACGTACTTGCAATAGCAGCAGGTATTGTGGAAGGTATGCATCTAGGGAATAATTGTATGGCCGCCCTTGTTGCTCAAGGTTGTTCAGAAATCCGATGGTTGGCTACAAAGGTTTGCAGCAGTTATCAGTTGTATTTTTATTATTTTCGAAGCCAGAAGTTTTCAACATTTACCAGCATGAACTTTTAAAATTGAAGATGGGAGCTAAGCCAACAACTCTTGCTGGTTTATCTGGGTCAGGGGACATCATGCTTACATGTTTCGTGAATCTTTCGAGAAATAGAACAGTGGGCCTACGTCTTGGTAAAGGCGAAAAACTTGAACATATCATGAGTTCTATGAATCAGGTGTGTAATATTCTTCTTTGACATCAAGTTCTGCACAAGATATCACCTGTTTCTGTATGGTCTGTAATTTAATATGTTCATCTATCTTTAGGTTGCTGAAGGTATATCAACTGCTGGGGCTGTCATTGCATTGGCTCAGAAGTACAATGTCAAAATGCCGGTGTTGACAGCAGTAGCGCGGATAATTGATAATGAATTAACTCCAAAGAAGGCAGTTCTGGAGTTGATGAATCTTCCACAGGTAAACCATTCTGCTTCACTTCTTTTCCAATTTAAGGAGAATTTTTGTTCTTACAATTAGCTGGTTTATTGCTAGCAATTCGTTTGAAACAGTGAAAAGCAATGGTTCAGCATGTTGTGTAACCAACCTAGTTGTGTTATGAAAAAATAAAAAGTGCAATTTCTCTTCATTTGTTTTATATTTTTATCATGAGAAATTGAGAACCTAAGGTCTTGCTAACTATTTTGACAAATTATCTATTCATTTCAATTAAATCCTGTGGTTCAAGGATAGTTTACCTGAAACAACGATGAATGGTTTTCATCAACTATGCTGATGTTAGCAGAGGTGTCTGAACTGCTATCTTTGTATCAGCAGCTCTCCCACTTGTCTTACGACGTTGAGTACTTTGTTTCCAGGTTGAGGAAGTTTAACAATGGAGCTTTGCTTTGTTCTTTTTGTCTTGAAGCATAGTTTGGGATCAGCCTTATGAAAATATGAAGACTAATATAGTTTTCTGGCATTTCCACTAGTCAGATTTTTTTGTTAATCTAATGATGAATTATTTGATTATCAATAGGAAAGATATACAACCAGTCTCCTCATAGTGATCGTGCTTTTTTCAAGTTAAAATTTAGGTAGTTTTTATTTTGCTCTCTTGAACACAGGCAAAGGATTCGACCATGACTTGTATTAATAATACCAAAATGAATGGAAGCGTTATATGTATGAAACAGTTGGGTATCTGGTATTCAGTGAAGAAGATACTATGACTATTGTACTCTGTAACGTTACAAGTGATCCGCTGAGGCTGGCGATGACAATACTCTTGCTTGCTTGGTACAGTTTCGAATACAAGCCTTTTGTTATTAAAAAAATTATATGATTATTCCTGGACGAAAAAGAACATAATCTCATGTACTATACAGCATTTATCTTTAGCAAAACTTTTAGCTATTTCGTTCTTAAAAAATTGAAATCAAGACAGGACATCACGTTTTATAACAGAAAAATCATCTCAAGGTCCATCACAAAATGTGCACGAGCAGTTCAGATGAAAATATCCATCCCTTGCCAAAAAAAAAAAGAAGATGAAAATATCTACGAGAGCTCCCAACCATCGAGCACTCTCTCAGGGACCGCTTTCGAGCTGACCGTGCAAGGGGAAGAAAATGTAACGCAGAGCCGTTGGCCGGTGAGGAGCCGAGCGGCCACTCACGAC
>JAUNZO010003108.1:0-17759 GCA_031894775.1 Chloris gayana
AAGTACAAATCAGGTTGATGCCCTGCTTCCATTGGATTTAAGCCGCATCGGGAGCCAAACGGGTCGCTTTCGAGCGGCTTCCACCGAACGCAAATCATTTCGGGGCCCTCTTACAACTACAATGCCGAATCGACCCCCTGGATACTACGGGACGCGGACTGATTCTCCACCTTCGACCACTCCCGGCCACCGCAACCTCCTCGCGCCGGTAGAAGAGGCACTCCCTGGCCCATCCCCGGGCCTGGTCATCGCGACGGAGGAGCACGTCGACGCTCTCCTTCCGCGCCCCTGCCGTCTCGAGCTCTCCGGCCCCGACGTCGGCGATGGAGCTCTGGATTTTTTCCTCTCACACCAATTTCTTTCTCACGCAGAGGAAACAGACGGGCGCAACTTCATAGTCGTCACGTGCTGCCGCGCGCTAGAGGCCCTGTTCCTGTCCCCATCTACAAGCACGGACGCGACCGGTGGTGAGCACACGGTGGCTGCAACGACGAGCACACACGATCGTGGCTGACGTGAGACGCGAGCTGCTAGGCGCGCGCGAGGGCGGGAGGCGCCAAGGCAGGAATCCTGCTCCTGCTCCTCGTTGTGGACAAGGAGCCCGTCCTCTTCCTGCTCCCCGCCACTTCTCCTACAACGATTATTTTGAGGCAGCCAAACACGACGCTTCTTCCGGCAGCGCTTCCATCCTCGGTAGCTGCTTAGCAACGCTAGATTTTCAGGGAAGTGATACTCACCAAAGCTATCTTAAACGGGGCCTAAGACTATCTCCAACCCACACCTCATATGGCTACCCAAAACCAAAATGGGTAGTAAAACATGAGAAACTTGTCTCCAACCAGCAACCCAAACGGAGTATCTATTTTCGGAGCCGAATAGTAGGCGACCAAGAAATAGGTAAGTTGTGGACGCGACCCATCAATCCTGCGCGCATCCTGCGGCGATGCGCGCGAGTGGACCCCAGCGCCTCCGAGTCGAGCTCCGGGCGAGGCGGAGGGAGAAAGAGATCGGGGCGGCGCTTCCTTGTGGCTGCGGCGGAAGGCGCGGACGGGGTCGGGGAGAACGTGGGCGGCAGCGAAAGGCGTGGCGGTGGCGGAAGTCGTCCTCCCTAGAGCAGCCTCAAAACATCATTCTTCTCGTATCCCGAGCTCCATCGGCCATGGCCGATCCACCTCCAAATCCGCTGCATTACTCATGACTCCTCCCCGTGATTCTAGCCAAATAGACGCGCAAGAGACTAAGCACCTGATTCCCTCACTCCCGAGCCTCCATCTCCCTGTCTCTCCCTCCAGATTCGAGCTTCGGAGCGCCGTCCATGGCGGGCGAAGAAACGAGGACGAGCTCCTCCTCGTCCTGCACGGGCTTGTCTTCCATGGGCTCCGGAACCCCGACCTCATCCTCCTCGCCCTCCTCCGGCGCGGTGCCGCTCCGCCGTTATTCACGGCGGCAGCAAGGGCGCCGCGTCCGTAGCTCCGGCTGCCGGACCTCGTCTCGCCTCGCACGTGTGTGCTCACATGCGCCTCCCCATCCTATTTTAAGCCTCCTGTTGGAGATAGTTAGTTTTAGAACGTTCCTTTTTAGCACCGTTGCGACCCATTGAGGAATTTGGGTCTCCAAAATAGGTGTTGTGGCTTGGAGATAGCCTAAGGCCCCCTTTGTTTGAGCTAGAGATTGAGAATTCTAGATTATTGATTGTAGATTTTAGAATTTGAGATTTAAAATATGAGGGCTGTTTGTTTTATGGATTCCACAATCTAACTATAGTCACCTATAGTGGGATACGATGGCAAAGCAATAAATATTCGTATTATAATCCAACAAAAGTTGGATGTCAACAAATTACATGATTATGGAATCGAAGACTCGGATTGTGGAATCCAGAATCAACCCAAAATCACGATCCAACCTTTGGTTTCAGCTTCTGGATTATAGAATCCAAAATCCACAATCCAAAGCTCAAATAAAGGAGACCTAAGATATACTTCGTCAACCAATCCTATGGTTGATGAGATGATACCCCTTTAATCCGATGAACCAGATGGATGGATGTATAATTTTTTAAATAACAGAATGCATAGGGTGGTACTCATTCCATATTATTAGTTAGATTTAGATAGAAGTTTATATCATTAGATCAAATTGGACGGTATACAATTTTTTTCTTGTATAGTTACAATTTTTTCTTGTATAGTTTAGATGTTAATAGATTTCTCTTTTATCTTATACATGTTACATAATCTTTAAATAAATATAAATAATAATACATATTTTTAGTACAAATCAGGTTGATATTTTTAGGCAGTAAATCAGTTTTTTTTTCTGTTTTGATATCGCAACAAATCAGGTTGATAAGAAGGAAAGATGGAAAAGAGAAGGCTAATGGGCCGCACAGGTGTCGGCCTGCGGGAGCAGTACGCCCCTCCCTCAATTGAGCTAGGTTCTCTCTCGAAACAAAGAGGGGCTGTTTCCCTTCTCCTCCCACGCTCCTCCATTTCAAACGAAACCCCCAAATCTCCCCTAAAATCTCAAGATCTGCGGCTACAATGCGGCGAGGCGGCGGCGGTGGTGCCGGCGGCAGCCGGCGGCTTCCCAAGTCCTCCCTGGCGCCATCCACGGCGTCCGAGGCCACCCCTGTTATCGATCCTGTCATCCGCAACCTCACCAACGCCTTCAACCGCCGCGACTCCGACGCCGCCAGCCACTGCAGCAGCCGCCCCCTCCTCCCACGGCGTCGGCATCTCCTCTACCCACCACGACCGTTCCACGCAGGCCACCGCCCTCCGCGACGTCAATGCCTTCCTCGGCAACGCCGTCACCCTCCGTGCGCCCCTCCCCGCAGCCCGCGACATCCTCAACGCCTTCCGCTACTTCCTCAATCACTTCGGCTTTCACCTGCAGGAGAAGGAATCCACTTTGGAGGACGACATCCTCTTGTTCCTCCGCATGATGAACTGCCCCCACAAGCTCGCCCGTTCCGCCCTCAAGGCCCCCGGCACGCCGCACTTCTGGCCGCCGCTCCTCTCCGTCCTTCACTGGCTCACCCTCCTCGCCACCACCTGTGGTGATGGCACCGATTCTTCCTCGTTCTGTGATCTCATGCTGTACACCACTAAGGGCTACTCCCATTTCATCATGGGCGACGATGAAGCTGCCGAGGCCCTGGACGATGAGTATGTCAACAAGGCCCGCACCCACGCTGAGGCGGCCGTTGAAGCCACCCGTGCCTTGGAGAAGGAGGCCGAGGAATGGGAGGAGAAGAGGAATCAGCTCACCTCAGGTCCCTCACGGCTGGAGGCCCTGGAAGCAGATAAGGTGGCCCTTGCCGAGGACGTTCACAAGTTTGAATCTGTGGTGAAGACCTGGTCTGCTAAGGTCACCGAGAGGGAGCAAGCCTTAATGAATTTGCGGAAGGAGGAGGAAGTGAAGCTGATGGATGCACAACACCTTGCTGCTGAAAATCAGGAACTTTTGAAGAAAGTGGAGGCACAGGCGGTGAATGTCCGGGATGTTGACAGGATGCATAGGGACAAGCAGGTGGTCGAGAATGACATTTCCAAGCTTGAGAATGAATATGCTACTCTAGAGGAGAAGGGTTGGGAACTTGAAGCGGCACTGGTAAGGAAGCTTGAGGATCTTGAAACAATTGCCGAGCAGTGCAACCAGGCACTAAAAAGGTATGAATCTGGTGCATCATATCATAAACTTTATTCCTTTCATTTATTTTATTCACGTCCAGTCTTCTAGAACTAAGGAAACATTCATACATGAGTTTTTAGTAAACACTTGCGAATCAATGTTAACCATGCTGCTCTTATTTTATATGTAGATGTATTATTTGAAAGAAAACAACTCCTTGTTAAGCTTACAAGCATTTTTTAAAAAATTGTAATACCCATGAATATAAAGATATTTTAGTTATCTTTATATTAACTTACATGAATAATATTCAGTTACATGGTTCTCTTCAGCACTCGTAAGCTTCATAAAAATTCTGGTTCAAAATATGCGGCTTACATTTTTTTCGTGATTTCAGAGAATTACTTTGCTCTATCTATGCCATTATGATTACTCATTTTTCTTAATAACTGCTCAGTTTCAATGCTGTTTCTGCTGATCACAGTTCACAATGTAGCTCTATGATGCTCATTGCAGTTTTGTGTAGCCCACATAAGTTAGTATTAATGATTCATCCACGGAAGGGGTCTCTTTGCTATCCGCGATTTGTATTAATAGAATATGTTTAGGGGTTAGGAAAGATTTTTGAACTGATTTTCGTGAATTATGAGATTTATTGTGCTACTATCTGTTTATGTTAACAGTTCTTCTAATTGATAAAAGATAATTCAGCTTGCTCTCATGTAGCTATCATGGTTATCTTTTTTTTTTTGTATGTTGGAGTCTGTTGTTTTTGTGACCAATTCTAGTGTTATAATTTTTGTTGCCTGGATAGTGTGGACAAAACATACACTTTGCTTTAGGATAGTTTGGCTTCACTGGTGGATATGTACAACTAGGTTGACTATATGCTAAACTGCAAATCCTTTTGATTTTGATGGTGTTGTTTGTTTCTGTTAAATCTTAGAGTATTAAACTAGGGATTCCTTTATAAACTGCTTAAACCATACCTGATTTGTCTTTGTCCATCAAGTTTGCCAAAGCAAAAACAGCACAAAATTAAAATGTGAAATTTATTTGCTTCTTTGTTTTTTTGTACTTATTTATATGCATCTTCTGACACATTGTGCTATGTGCTCATTTTTAAATTTCTGGGTCACTTTTCAGGTTGAAACCAACCATTGATTTCCAATACTCCATAAATTCAAAAGGATCCTCACCTGCTGAGTTACTTGGTCTCAGTTACAAAACAAAACTGAAACCAGCATTCAAGGTATACGCCGAGGAGCACAAGAGAATGTCTAACTCAAAGCTTGAGGAGTCAATTGATTTACAAAAGCAATCACAAGAAAATATCAAAATCCTGGAGGAGAAAGAGTCTCTTATCTCCAGTTTGCAGGATAAAACCAATGAGGTCAGTCTATCATACCGGACAAGTACTACATTATATTTTGCAGATCAGTTATTTGCATTATTAGCAAAATGGAAGTTTCTATCAGTGTTAGAAGGTATGATGTTATGATATTTTTGGTGTATGTGTTTGCTGTGGTGTCTTGCTAACAGTATCAAAATCTACATTAGAGACTGTTATTGGCCCTAAGCACACAACAATCATACATTTAATTTGAACTACTATTTGGTACTATCTGTACTACTACTACTACTACTACTACTACTACTACTAGCTGATGCATTTCGGCGCCCAAACCGCTGTCTACTTGGCACCCAAAAACTCAGCCTAAACACTGAACATGTTAAGTCAAAATAAGCAATGCATTCAGAACACAAACTGTATGCACGGTTAGTTATTGATCTTGAGTCTTGACTCAGTTCCCAGTTACTTTCATTGGTGGTATTTACTGTGGGACAAATAATTACCATAATTAGGAAAGATGGTGCTTTTTTTATTAATGATATTGAGCAGTGGACAGGGACACCTCAAATTTGTGGGGTAGTAAAACATGAAGACTCTGAATAATGAGAAGTTGTGACACAATAACAACAACAACAAAGCCTTTTAGTCCCAAGCAAGTTAGGGTAGGCTAGAGATGAAACCTACAAGAGCCAAAACACAAGGACAAACAATAAAAAAAGGAGGAAGGAAAGAAAGAAAACTGGCGCAAAAGACTGATAATAAACCAAACCAAAATAGGGTAAAGAGGGGGATGGAATGAAGTTCTGGAAATTCGATTTTGGATTTATGTCATGGATTATATTGTGGTCTGTTCCTATTTCTCTGTAAATCATGCCTTTTTGGCAGAGCACTGGGCATGACCTACCTTTTTTCTATCTGAACTAATGTTTACTTCTAGCAAAATAAAAGTATCCGTTGCTGTTTCTGTACTGAAATTTCTGTTGGGTTTTCTCCACATGTGGTTCGATGTCCTCAATGTTTATAGTGTGATAGCCAAACTGCCAGATGGACTATGCTTTGGTTTCTTTCTACGTTGTTGGTGCTCTGATGGGTGCTCATAAATTTTCTGTTTTTTTGGTGTTTCGTATGTATCAGCAAACCGTTCATTATGTTATTTTTATTGTGATCCTGAACCATATATTAGTTTAGAGAAGTTTTGGACCAAGCGTTTACCAAACTGCTCAAGTTTTTGTGGCATCTGACACCTTTTGCAATAACTTGTGCCCTTCTAAAATTTATTTCAAAGGTGATGTTCAACCTTTCTATATGCTATTTACACTCGGAAGTTTTGTGTATTCCAGAAAGAAAGGAGCATCAATATTCTGGATCAGGAAATTGAAAATGATGACACAAGATTCTTAGCTGATGCCAGAAAGATAAAAGATGAGTTGGAAAGAAAGGAGTATGAACTGAGTTCTGTTGAACAGGAAGCAGCTGATTTTCTGAAGGTACTTCTCACTTTTATCTCTTTATTTTAAAAATATTTTCCTATATTAGTATAACATTTCAAGAGTCAGTAACTTACAGAAATTCCATTTGACAGAATGCCGAACAGAGACTGCGAGATACATTGCTTAGAACTGATGAAGAAACTCAAGCGTGTGCACACGAACTGTTGGGACTTATGGAGTCCGTTGCTGAGCACAGAGAGTTCATGGAAGCATCAGTTGCTAAGAGGAAGAAGGACCTCAATGAAACTGCAGATTACATAGCCTCTTTGGCATCCAAGATGTCATGAAGTTTTCTGGGGCTGGAATATATTACGGCTTGTGAAATTATTCCTGTAACAAAACATGGCGTTGTTGTGAAGTATGTTAGCTGTTCCTTTCATTTGGCATAGAATGGTAGTGTATCTCCGCAAATTGTTCACCATGAGTATGATTATTACTAAAATATGATAATTTCTAATTAAAAGGAACACAATCACAAATGGTCTGGAACTCAAATCACAGTGGAAATAATGGATTCTTCATTTCATCCATATTTGGATCTTGGGATATCACATAAGGAGGGACTGAAGCACCGATGATAAAGTTAAGGAGATGGAATGGGCAACTCAGCTGTAAAAAGGGCAACCTTCACCTTTAACAATGGTCTCGGTCTGAAAAAGGTAGTTGTAGCACCAACAGCAGAAAGTAGATTGGGATTTTACATTGTTGCCACGCTATAACAGGAATACTCCCTCTGTCCAAAAATATAAGGATTTGTCGACTTTTAATTGTCACGTTTGACTAGTTATCTTATTTCAAATATTCTTAGAAATATAAAAATAATCTTTAATATTTAAAGTATATTGAATAATAAAATATATTATAATAAAAAAAATATAATACTTTTATAAAATTTTTAAATAATACGAGTGGTCAAAGGTAATGTCAAAAAGTCAACAAATGCTTATATTTATGGACGGAGGTAGTAGTAGCTGCGGGGCATTTGATCTCTGCTAACACCAAACCACATTTTTAGTCAATTTTGCCTTGTCACTGCACAGTAGCTGAACAACATATTATCTTAGCAGTGTAACCCATGATAAAGAAGCGCAGCAGACTGGAGATGCTCAAACTAAACACACCAAAATCTAATATTTACAGAGCAAATAAACTAGGACTGTAAGCATAAAAAGTATACCAAAACTGCTCCAGTGGACATGAAATCACTATCTTCTTAACCATTGAAATTCCCTGATCCTCCATGTTATATGGCTTGATCTTCCTAGGAATGCTGAAAATTAGCTGACCATGCTTGCCAGTCTTCCAGTTTGTCGAATGACATAGATTGGTGTAAGAGCAAGGCGGTCAATTACCTTGTGCTGATGGTACCGAGTATCCCATGTTGGCCTTTCAATATCGGGGTACAGTTCTTTCACTCGATTCAGGTCAATACGATACAAAACCGACCACTCAGATTTATTTCCTTGCATCTCTAGGACATCAAAGCAAGCCGAGCTTCGTACAACCAATTATCTGAAGGTGACCACCAGACTCTCCAGTATATGCACATATCCGATCCTTTTTTCCGTGATGGCATTGACATCTTTGTAAGATGTTCCTCTTCGATAATAAAGCGGACCAAGGAGTGTGCCACTATCCATACTACCGAACCATTCTAGAATAGGCCACGAAGGAGTTGTAGGCCCTGGAACATGTCAGCTGAGTGATCCGAAAGTATGGCCATCCGCCACTCCTGTGTCTCGAAAAGTAGACATGACTGTTGTACATATCCCCAGCTGCGACCACCTTGTAATGCGGTGATTTGGATAGGGCGAAGGAGTTGTGATTGCCTGCCTTACTATTGCAGAAGCCTTCGGGGCCAGCCACTGCTTCTAACAAAGGACACGGTGGAAGATTACCTACGGCGCAACCGCCACCGCCACCGTCACCGTGGGTCTGTTCAGTTTTCACGCTGTGGACGACGAGAAAAGGTTCTGATTGGATCAGGCCAACCACCAGAGCAGGCCAAGGCCGTGAACCAGGCCCAGAAGCCAGAGTAAAGCATTTCTAGCAGGCCGCAGGAACAAAAGCGGATTAGCCATCGCTATACCTGCCCAAACGGGCCGCCCGGCACGGCCCGGCCCAGGCATGCCAAGGCACGGCCCATTTCGTTTCGGGCCGGCACGGCACGGAATTCATTTCGGACCGTGCCGTGCCGGCCCACGTGCCAGGCCGTCGGCCCACGGCACGGCACGAATTACACAGGCCGTGTCGGGCCGGCCCGTTAGGCCCGCCGGCCCATTAACGTTTAAATGGAGCAAAAATGGTGATGAATATGGAGTTTTAATGGGATTTGAACTTGGGTCTTCTAGTTTCTTAGACAAGAGACTTACCACCAAGCCACTAATGGGTTGATATTTGTATAGAAACCATATATATTTAAATAACTTCTTTTCGGGCCGTGCCTAAATGGGCTATTTTCGTGCTTTACCGGGCCAAGGCCTAAACCGTGCCGCCCGTCGGGCCACCCCGTCGGCCCAAGCACGGCACGACACCTCGGGTCGTGCCGTGCTTGGGCCGTGCTTTTTTGCGGGCTTTCGAGCGGCCCAAAAGCACGGCCCAAATGGCCGACACTAGCCATCGCCGCACGGCGCACCACGATTCTTCGTCATGCCACTTTACGAAACTTTCACGGAATGGAGGAAAAATATAGGATTTTCATAGGATTTAATTCTAACAAAAAATTTTCTCGTGAGAGCCAATGCAGAAAAGTCCTTTAAAATTTCTATGGAATGCTTTACTTTATATAAGTTTTGGAGAAAAATAGGCAAGAGATCCGACCTCTTGTAAAATTTCTATGATTCTATCTCTCTCTTTAATTTTCCGTGTTTTTTCTGTATTGCAACCAAACTATTGCCAGATTTTTTTCTAAGTTTTCAATTCCTGTAGGATTGAAATTGATGATGAACTCAATTCATATGTTTTTCCTATTTCTAAGTTTTTAAAATCTTGTATTCCAAAGGAGGCATTCACATGCCAAATGCAAAAAAGAAACTTCACATGCAAGAACGCACTTAAACTTAATGCTTTTAAAGGCAATCATGCATTTTTCAAGCTTGTGAGTCTAAAACTTTAACCCACTTGTTCTTAAATTGTTGACATCGTTGACTTTTTTTCATTAAGTTTGACCGTTCGTCTTATTCAAAAAAGTTTAGAAATTATCTAATATTTTATTATGATTTGTTTTATCACTAAATAAAATTGAAACACGACTTATAATTTTACATATTTGAAAAAATATTTTAAATAAGTCGAACGGTCAAATATAACGAAAAAAAGGAGGCCTTCACGTGCCCATTCAAAAAAGAAACTTCAGGTGCAAGAACACAGTAAAGCTTAATGCTTTGAAGGCAATCATGCATTTTCAAGCTTGTGAGTTCACTTTAACCCTCTGTTCTAAAATTGTTGACTTATTGATCTTTTTTTATTAAGTTTGACCGTTCATCTTATTAAAAAATATTTAGGAATTATCTAATATTTTATTATGATTCATTTTATTACTAAATAAAGTTAGACCACGACTTATAATTTTACATATTTTTAAAAAATATTTTAAATAAGACGAACGGTCAAACGTAACAAAAAAAAGTCAATGACGAAAACGAAGGGAATATCTTTTTCAAGCATGAGGCAAATGTACTCTCTCCTGAAAACGAGTCACACAGTCATACGAACTCAGGCCTGGGCATTCCAGACCGGTAGCTCACAGGGCTCACACTCCGGCTACCATGGTTGTGGGCTTGTGGCTAAAACGGACAAATAATAGAAGTGTGTTTGGTAGAGCTTCAACTTATGTAAAAAACAGCTTTAGCTCTGGATTACTAGTCAAAACAGACTTTCCGGCTTATGCAGTCAAATCGTTTGGCAAAAGAACTTATCCTACCTGTTAAGAAATAGATGATACATATGAAATAATTATCATATCCCTGAGTTTTAAAACAAAAATACATATATGTTTGATATTATTTTAGATATTGTACTAAAATAAATTAAAGAATGTATTTATAAATTCATCTTAAAATAGACATACATCAGACATATTTCATGTGTTATCTCGCAAACCATGTATGCACGTGGTCGATTCCTAGAGACACGGCTAATCGATCCAAATATATACGGTAATTGTCTTGATGATTTACACGAAAGCATCAATAATGCGCAAATCAAGGACGGTCATGTAAAAAAAAAAGCTCTTTCCCCAGCGCACGGGTGCCGAGGACACCCACCGGAAGGGCGCCCGCGTCGGGAGTCCAACGCTTGGCCTCTCGTGCCCACCGCCAGGCTGCTCATGCCCTCTGCCAGAGTGATTCATGCGCGCCGCGAGCACTTCCTCATGAACGAGGAGAGGAGGGAGAAAAAGAAAAGTTACGAAACGTACCGAGGGAAAGAGTCCCGAGACCGCGCGCGAGATCCGTAAAAAGCAGCTATCCTCCGAGTACAAAAATAAAAACTGCTTATAACAGCTTATGTTCAAAAGTATTTCTACAAACTTACTCCCTCTCTTACTAAATTGTTGTCGTCATTGACTTTTTTTGTAACGTTTGACCATTCGTCTTATTTAAAAAATTTCTTCAAATACAAAAAGTTATATGCTATATTTCAAGTTTTTTTAGTGATAAAACATATTGCAAGAATATATATAATATTTCTTAAACTTTTTTTGAATAAGACAAATGATCAAAACGTAACAAAAAAATCAACGACGACAACAATTTACTAAGGGAGTAGTACCTTTTAATACAACTTGGACCATAACCTAAAGCTGAAGCTAGTGTCCGAGCTGTATCAAACAGACCACAAATGTTCGACGACGCTTCAATCGAAGTCAAAGTAGACAACGGAGAACTCACCTACTTCTGGACGGACCGATGGTTCAACAGACAGTCCACCGATGGTTCAACAGACAGTCCAAATAGTCCAATCTATGTCACCATACCTAGGATCCAACAGGCCTTGATCGGGAAGCAATGGATCAGGGATTTCACCGAACCACTATGTGTGCGAGCAATCATACAATACCTACACCTTTGGGGATACCGACTACAGGAGGGAACACACGATCAAATCTGCTGGCGTTGGACAGCCTCAATAATGCAGTAGTACACGACAAAATTGGCCTATAACAAGCTCGAAGCAGCAAAGCTCCTCTGGAAAAGGGATCCTCCGAAAGTCAAGCTATTCATGTTTCTAGAAGAGTAAAGTCCTATTTTGCTCCCTCAATATAAAATCGGATATCTGAACCCTCGAACTATTGACCTCGGTTCAATTCCACTTCCTTAGTGGTTTTAGACGGTGATTTTATAGTTGAGAGCCCAATAGCCAAGCAGATTTGGTGGGAAGTTCTGCGATAGATCAGTCTGCCTTCGGCATTGCAGAAACTTCGCAAGCCATCAACGGAAAGAAGTGATCTTGACAAGAATCAACTTTAGCATTGCAGAAACTTGCAAGCCATCAGAAGTGATCATGACAAAAATTAACGAAAAGAAGTGACTCCCTATTTCTGCTAACATCTTGGCAGATATGGAAGGAGCGCAATAACAGAGTGTTCCAACGGCAGATGATAAACATCGACCAACTAATAAGTGGCCTTAAGGAAGAAGCGCGAGCCTAGGCTTCTCTGTAGGCGCATGAAAACTAAGGGTGTCTGATGCTTTTCTTTTCACAACCTGAAAAAGTGTGCCAATTGTAAACCTTGTCAAGGCTGGCATCGGCCGATGCACCCGATGCACGGCTCACAATTTGTATAAGGTCATGGACCTCAACTCTTCTACTTAATACAATGATACACAGTTCTTTTGCATATATTCTAGGGAAAAAAAATTCTCCCATCTGATATCAAGCTAACATGCTCAGTTTCTCAAACATCATGATTATATTTTTGTCCATCTTCGTGAAATTAATTTACTTATTTGTTTATGTAAGGCAGCAACAGGCATACTTCATGGCTTACATGTTAAATAAAACGATCACAACAATCTGTAAGGCACGGAGAACGGTTGTTGCTGCCCTACATAAATCGATCCTTGCAGCAACATAACAGACCAAATAATTGTTAGTCTCATACCTTTTTGTTTATGTAGGTCAGCAACAACCGTTCTCCGTGGCTTACAGGTTAAATATCGCAAGATGATCATAGCTAATCTATTCTACCAATCAGAATATCCTACTACGAGCTAAGAGCATCTTCAAGAGAGGCTAAAAAACTCTCCCTAAATCAAATAATAGGGGAATTAGTCTAATAATTCATCTCCAACAATCTCCTAAAACCACCCCTACATTTAGTTCCCCTAAAATCTCCTCACTTGGAGCTAAAAGCAGGGGGAAATCGAGGTCCCCAATCCTTCTATTTGTAAGAGAATCAATGTTGCCGTTGCCCCAAATGCTGACGTGGCCCAATCCAAAGTATTCTTGATCATTTTTTAGGGATGATTGTTGGAGGAGGGAAGAAAAATTACCCCTAACATTTTTTTGGGTGCTAATAAAAACATGTTTTATGGATCCATTTTTTGGAGTTCCCAATATTTATCTCGAGTAAAAACTGAACATCTTAACATCTTTCTATTGGCATATTATCAACAGATACCAACTGAATGTTAACTTGTTACTTTGACAAAAACCTCCAACCTAAGCACAATGGTAAGACTGGATTTTCACAAAGTACTAATATTTGGGGACTATCATTTACCTTTGCTATTCCTTGACTTGTTTGCCCTACCTCTACCTTCCACTCTATGCTGACTTAGCCAATTTTGTACCTAGTTTCTAATTTTGAAATTAGCATGGCAGAATACAAGATGGACACTACATGACAGAAAAAAGATACTCCCTCCCTTACTAAATTGTTGTCGCCATTGCCTTTTTTCGTAACGTTTGACCATTCGTCATATTCAAAAAAGTTTAAGAAATATCATATATTTTGTTGGAATATGATTTATCACTAAAGAAACTTGAAATATAGCATATAACTTTTTGTATTTGAAGAAATTTTTTGAATAAGACGAATGGTCAAACGTTACGAAAAAGTCAACGGCGACAACAATTTAGTAAGGGAGTAGTACTCCATATCGGAACACAAGATAGATACTCCATGGCAAAATACACAATAGACAGTGGCAACCATGGCTTCTTCCATATTGGGAACTTCGAATCATCGGACAGGGAGGAACACAAGGACGAGTTAAAGTTAAGGAAAACGAAAGGGGAAATCAGATGTCAAAAAGGCAACCTTCACCTTTAACAATGGCCCCGGTCCGAACAAGGTAACCGTAGCACCAGCAGCAGAAGGTAGATTGGAATTATGTTTTTGCCACCCTTTACTAGGAACGACTCTTGTTAGCTACTTGGACATTTGAACTCTGCTAACACCTCTATTTTGATCACACCGAACAACAATTTAAGTCATTAGCTGATAAACATAATGTCATAAACTAACTTAGCACACACCAGAAACTAATATCTACAGAGCAAATAAACTAGGACTGTAAGCATAAAAACTATACCAAAACTACTCCAATGAGCATGGAGACACAATCTCTTTAAGCATTGAAATTTCCTGGTCCTTCATGTTATATGACATGACTTTCCCAGAAATGCTGAAAATTAGCACACCGTGCTTGCCGGTCTTCACGGTTTCTCGAATGACATAGACCGGTGAAAGAGCAAGGCGGTCAATTATCTTGTGCTGATGGTGCCGAGTATCCCATGTTGGCCATTCAATACTGGGGTACAGTTCTTTCACTCGGTTTAGGTCAATACGATACGAAGTGACCACTCGGACTTATTCTCTTGCATCTCGAGGACATCAAAGCAAGCGGTGAGCTTATCCTTTTTGTGTAACCAATCATCCGAAGATGACCACCGGACTCTCCAACATACGCACAAATCCATTCTTTTTTCCTTGATGGCATTGGCATCTTTGCAACATGTTCCTCTTTGATAATAAAGCGAACCAAGGAGTGTGCCACTATCCATACTACCGAACCATTCCGGAATCACGCCACGGCGGACTCGGAGGCTCCGGAACAGGCCAACCGAGTGATCCGAATGCATGGCCACCTGCCAGGATTGTGTCTCGGAAGAGTAGACAGAATGTTGTACTTGTCCGCAAGTGCAATGACCTTGTAATGGCATGACTTGGACGGGTCGAAAGCAAGGTTGACACAAATCGAGAGCGAGAACGAGACATCTCTCGGATGAACAATTGGGACGAACTTCTTAGTCGATGGGTTGCGGACATAGTAAATTGATCGGCAACAAAGAAGGAGCAACCCATTGGAAGAACCCTGGAGGAACAGGCCTCGATCGGATTTGTTGACCCCCGACCGGGGATAAACGATAGGTCAAGGGCGAGACGCTCTCCGAAGGCTGGTTCCTCATGCGCCTGCCTTTTGAGGGGAAAGTAATCGCTTGGAGTCCATCTATGGTTGAAGAAGAACCCTGCGACGGGGTGGGCTTGGCCGGTGAAGTATCTAGGCCCTCGTTTAGTGTTTTGGTAATTAATGACGACCCTTAATTATGACTAACTATGTTGCTTGAGATGCTTATAGTGTTAGTCATGATAAGGGGAGAAATGGTGAAGTAAAGTGACAATAAAAGGATGACTCAAGACAAAGGTATCTTGATAGGTTTTTTATTTTACCTGGTCACTAGGAGATTAGAGATGAGTGACTGGATTATAGGTTAAACGCCGTACTATCAAGAGGGGTCGATGAAAGGATCTTGAAAATTCTTAGGTGCCACATTGCTCAAATTCCTATCTTTGTGAGTTGAAACCAAGCCCAAATTTCAGAGACAAATTAACCAAGTATGGGCGTCTCTGACGGTCGGACCGATCGGGGGACGGTCGGACCGTCGAGACAGGGAAGAATCGACTAGAGCTGCATAGCCTCCGGTGGATCGGTGAGTTAGCGCGACGGTCGGACCGCTGGAGAGTTGCCCATTTTGACAGATTGTCCGTTCGGGATGAGAATTCTTCGATGTGCAGCGGTCGGACCGTGAGAACGACGGCCGGACCGCCGACCATGCTCCGAGTGGGGTTTTGAATCTGAAACTAGCCGTTGGGTTGTACGACGGTCGGACCGTGGGAACTACGGTCGGACCGCCGGAGCGCAGAATCTCAGTAACGGCTAGATTTTTGAGTGGGCTCTATAAATACTCACCCATCCCGTGCATAGAACCTCTCTTGGCCATTTGAATTGCATTGCAAGCACTTTAGAGCCTCATCCTCTCTCACACAAAGACTTAGTTGAAAGATTGCAAGTGTGTGAGTGTGAGTGCCTTGATCTTGAGAGATTTGAGCTTTGTGGCACTAGGGATTCATCAAGCAAGCGTCATCGACTTGTTACTCTTGGAGGTTGCCGCCTCCTAGACGGCTTGGTGGAGTTGCAACCGCTGAGTTCTTCAAGAAGATTGTTAAGAGACCCGGTTGGTGATTGTGAGAGGTTGGTGCTCGCCTCGCCGGAGCGGTGAAGAGCAACCTTAGTGGAACCGAGGTTTGGAGCGGTTCAAGGTATGGTTGTGTTCTAACTCAAGTCGTTCTTTGTGAGCCCTTCTTGTTGGAGAAGTGGATGCTTGAGGAGTGAGACACACCTACGCTTGAATCCACCTCAACGTGGATTAGGGGTGACCGGCAAGTCACCGAGATCACGGGAATATATCCTTTGTCTCTTGTGTTGTTCTTTCCTTTGTTGCTTCAATACTAGAATTGCCATGATGTATGTCACCTAGAATTGCAAACCCACTCTAGTTGCAACATAGGAATAGTTGTTTTACTTACTAATTACTCATTTATTTCAATTCCGCATTTAGTTGAGTAAATTGTTTTAAAATTGTAATTTCGGCTATTCACCCCCCCTCTAGCCGGGGTCCTTCGATCCTACAGCCGGAGTGCCACAACGAGAAGCTGGCGCGAACAAAGTGGTGGTCAGTGGTGAGGGCGTGCCACCACCTGCAGACGAGCCGGGCTCGGGCGACCTCCCTAGGAGGCAGCAAGGCGAGGATGCCGGCGACGAGGTCATCTGGGAGCTGCGAGAAGTGCGCCCCTCTAGGAGGCATAAACCCCATGATCCAGCGGCTGCAAGCCAAGGGAATAGGGATGAAACGAGGAACGGGACATGCGCACATCGATTGGTCCCGGGGAAGGGAGCTTACCTGCTGTTAGGTTAGATATGGGAAGGCGTCGGTCACCGCTCGAAGAACTCCGTCCCTCGATGGAAGATCACCCACGAAGGATTTTCAACCGGTCGCCGGCCGCCGTATTTTAGTTTTTTTCCTTTTATTTTAGCAACATTTCAGTTGGAAACTGACACACTGCTCAGGCTTGGGGTCGACGACAGCGAGGCCGATGGTTGTGAGCAGGCCAGATCATCGCTGCCTGAATTTGGGCTGTGTATTAGGCCCATACGAAAGGTATTTCTAGTGGGCTGCACCGACAAAACCCATTTCTCTCCCGGATGCCACATTTGCCTCCCTCCAATAATCTGGCTCTCTCCTGATGAAGACTATTATAAAAAACTACTAGTTTTGTCTAAAAAAAAATCAAATACTACTAGTTAAGATTTTTTATACTTAAAAATAAAATAAAAGGATTTCTTCTTCTTATTATTATGTAGAAGAATGCCTGATATTTATGAATTTTTGACGTCGGTAACGAGGTGCACAACGGCGTCGCCCACTCGGCGTGATGCACGCACCCGACCACGAGCTTTTTGCTATTTTGCCCACGAGTTCGGTGGGCTTCGCTGGAACGCCCACCGTTCGTGGGGCTTCTCTCAAACGTCCACCGAGTATATGTGTCCAACCGCTCAAATGCCCATACACTGTTAGAAAGATTTATTTTCTTTCTTTTTTCATTTTAAGACATAAGGAAATGACCAAAGTACCCCTCACTCTTCAAAAAAATTCGTCCAGCTACTGTAGCATAAAAAAATGCCCAGAGCACTCCAGTTCTTTTGCATGCGTGTTTTAGCCAAAACAACAAAACATGCATGCAAAAGATCTTGGCATTTTTTTTATGCTACAGATAGCTCAGGCGAAATTTTTTAAGAACGAGGGGTACTTTGGTCATTTTCTAATGTGTTAAGTGAAAAAAAGAAAATGAATCTTTCTAACGAGTATGGACATTTGAGCGGTCGGATACATGTACTTGGTGGGCGTTTAGAGAAGCCCCACGAGCAATGGGCATTCCAGCGAAGCCCACCAAACTCGTGGACAAAATAGCAAAAAGCTCCCCGACCACAACC
>JAUNZO010003109.1:0-49292 GCA_031894775.1 Chloris gayana
TCTTAAAATTGAAAGTGCATCTAGACCCCTAATTATGGTTTTGAGTGGTTGACGTCAATACAAGTAAAATGGACTAATATTTCCAATGAGCAAGTGCGCAGTGAATGTCAATTGATGGATATGAGAGCAAGGTTTAAAAGAAAGTTCATGTGAAAAGCCAACAAATTGAATATCTTGGAAAAAGGAAAACAAATGCTCAAGATGAAGACCAAATAGCCTTTTCTTTTGATCTTGAGTATAGGAACATCGTACTATCAAGAGGGACACACAAGAATAAGTGTCGAATAAACCAAGTGCAAATTCCATATTAAAATCCAAAAATACCAACTCATATTCGAGCCATCGGACAATGTCCTAAACCCATCGGATTTTTTCATCGGATCACGGAACCGTGCACACCCAAAAGGTGTCGATCCGTCGGACAATGTCCGGTAAGCATCGAACAATATCCGGTATAGGAAAATTCGGACACCTTCGGACTATTACGTGAAAAATGCTAAGTCCGGATGTACATCCGGACAAATGTCCGGTGTATGTCGGACAATGTCCGAAGGAACCTTACCGGACAAAATTCGGTAGCCATCGGACTTTTCCGTCGGACCACGTAGCTCGCACGCTCCTCCTTCGGACAATGTCCGGTATCTCTACAATCGGACAAAATCCGGTGTCCATCGGATTATTCTACCGGACTCCGGGGGCACTGCCACTACCACCGGACAATGTCCGCACCCCGTCGGACTTTGTCCGACCTAGATCGAGCCAACGACTCTTTTTGTTGTCCCGGCTATAAAAGGAGGTCCCTTCCTTCTTTAGCCGGTTGGCAACTCTCCCACTTCAAAATACACTTCCAAACTCACCCAAGCACTCATCCTCACTCCCTTTGATTCCCCACTTCAATCCTTGACAGATTTGTGAGGAGATTGAGAAGGATTGAAAGAGTTTCATCTCCATTCCTCAAGCACTTGGTTCATCCTCAACATCGACACTTGTTGTGTTTGTTACTCTTGGGAATTCATCCCTAGACAGTTAGGTGTCACCCAACGAGCTCCCAAGCTTGTGGTTGAGACTTGGGTCGTTTGTATTGCCCCTCCCTTCGTGGAGCTTTGTTTTAGTGGATTTTAAGCCGGCCTTTGTGGTGGCTTGAAGAGGTTTAGATTGAGAGCAACCCGGTCCTTGGTGGACTCCTCAACGGAGACATAGGCTCCTAGGTGGAGCTGAACTTCGGTGAAAAATCGCATGTCCCCTTTTTGCTCCTTTCGTTTCTTGCAATTTGGGTGCTCTAGCTCTAGTGGTTCTTGCTTAAATTCCTAAATTAACTTGTTTAGGAGGTTTGCTTGCTTGTCCCCTTGTTGCCTTAGCTTTCTAGTGTTTTCAGCTGCTTGCTCCTTGTTTATCTCCCGTGAATTTGTCCATTTCGATGGCCGATCCGTTTTCCGCACGAGGCCATCGGACATTATCCTATAGGTGTCGGATTTTGTTGCTTCGGACAATATCCTACACCTATCGGATATTGCTATCGGACTTTTCTACATCGTGCTACTAATTCGTCGAATTAAGTGTTTTTTAGGATTATCGCCTATTCACCCCCCTCTAGGCGACTTTCACAAAATATAAGTATTGAGGCTATGAGAGAGAATATCTAGATTCATAACATCTTCAATGACTCTAGATACTCCCTTTGTCCTAAATTACTTGTCATGCTCGACATTTTAGTAGGTTCATTGAACATTCTCTCGAACCTGGACAATCCCGTATGTCCGGATTGACCGAACATTCTCTAAACTCTGAACAATCGTATGCCACTCAACATTTTGTGAACCTGGCCAATCCGTATATACACATCGATCGAACATTCTCCGAACCTGGACAATCCGTAAATACAAATTGATTGAACATTCTCTCGAACGTAGATAATCCATACGTACAGATTGATCGACATTATCCGAACCTGGACAATCCGTATTGATCGAACATTCTTTGAACCTGGACATTGGAACGCCATCGATTTAACTTCACAATCACCTTCTAGAAACTCTAACGACTTCTTGAGATTTATAACCCATGTTCTTTCCCTAGAACGTGTTTGTTTCATATTTATCGTATTGGAAATGTTTCTTTTTAATCGACTATCAATCACGTTCAAGGTTCATCGAAGATCGAGCTCATTGAAGAATTTAGGGTGCCATCGACGCCAAATTTAGGGTGCAATCGACGCTGAGAATCTTTATTGCTAGGTCATGTTTCTACCTTAAGAATCCAACACATCCTATGATGGCATTTTAATAGGTTCATTGAATATTCTCCGAACGTGGACAATCTCGTATGTCCGGATTGACCGAACATTCTCCGAATCGAACAATCTGTATGTCACTCAACATTCTCCGAACTTGGACAATACGTATGTACATTGATCGAACGTTCTCCGAACCTGGATAATCCGTGCGTATGCATTAATCGAACATTCTCCGAACCTAGTCAATCTGTATTAACTGGACATTTTCTAAACCTGGACAATATGTATTGATTGAACATTATCCGAATCTGGACATAAAAAGCACTCTGAGGATGACAAGTAAATTTAGGCGAAGTAAGTACTAAATTATTGTCGATATATACATTAAAGATATTATGAATCTTGATCAAATCTATAATATTTATTAGTATATTTTAGGATGGTGGGAGTATTTTTTTCTTTTTTTTTGGATAATGGGATCAAAATCCCAGCCTCTACACCCCCAAAGAGGTGTACATGGCCCAACTTTTTTTCTTGAATTCGATGGTGGGAGTACTTGGTTTGTTCAAATGCACATTTACGAGTCCGTTTCCTATCTCTGTCGCGGGGTATTAATTCCCGTACTTGCCATGGTCCCTGGCTTGACTCGAGTAGTTGGGAGGGCCAAACCTTGACGGGCACTGAATTATTATGTCTCGTTAAAATCTTTTTTGCATTAATGAAATACTTCCCCTCGCTAGTGACGTTTGTCAAGCAAATTGAACACAGAGGGTCAAGCATTAACAGAGGAGTCCAACAACGCCTACCGCATCCCCTTGATTCCATCCACCGATTTCTATCTATAAACAAAGCAGAGCAGGCTGCTCTGCTAGCGTAGACCAAGATGGTTCACCCGATTGCGGAGGCCGACGAGCGCAGCCCGTTCGGGCGCTTCACCCCGGAGGAGTTCTACGCCCGGCACGGCGTCGCCCACTCCACCTCCAGCTTCGTCAACCCGCGCGGCCTCCGTATCTTCACCCAGCGCTGGACCCCTGTCCCGGGCGCCCCCGTCCTCGGCGCCGTCGCCGTCGTCCACGGCTTCACGGGCGAGTCCAGCTGGATGGTCCAGCTCACGGCCGTCCACCTCGCCGCCAACGGGTTCGCCGTCGCCGCGCTGGACCACCAGGGCCACGGCTTCTCCGAGGGCCTCCAGGGCCACATCCCCGACATCGAGCCCGTCCTCGACGACTGCGACGCCGCCTTCGCCGCTTTCCGCGCCGACTACCCGCCCCCGCTCCCCTTCTTCCTCTACGGCGAGTCCCTCGGCGGCGCCATCGCGCTGCTCCTCCACCTCCGCGGCAAGGCCAAGGGGCTGTGGCGCGACGGCGCGGTGCTCAACGGCGCCATGTGCGGGGTCAGCCCGCGGTTCAAGCCCCCGTGGCCGCTCGAGCACCTGCTCGCGGCCGCCGCCGCGGTGATCCCCACCTGGCGCGTCGCGTTCACACGGGGAACATCCCCGAGCGCTCGTTCAAGGTGGAGTGGAAGCGGAAGCTGGCGCTGGCCAGCCCGCGCCGGACCACCGCGCCGCCGCGCGCGGCCACGGCGCTCGAGCTCCTCCGCGTGTGCCGCGAGCTGCAGGGGAGGTTCGAGGAGGTGGACCTGCCGCTCCTCGTCGTGCACGGCGCCGAGGACACCGTCTGCGACCCGGCCTGCGTCGAGGAGCTGCACCGCCGCGCGGGGAGCGAGGACAAGACCATCCGCGTGTACCCGGAGATGTGGCACCAGATCATCGGCGAGCCCGAGGAGAATGTCGAGAAGGTGTTCGACGAAATTGTCAACTGGCTCAAGGCCCGCGCCGGCAAAGCCAACGCCAACGCCGGCGACGGCGAGCAGCAGTAGTTCGGCCACGCGTCCCGTGTGCGCGTGCCACCGTCGGCGTGCGTGATCCGCGTGGTCCAAGGCGGATTCTAGGCTTCCTGTTCCATCTAGTAGTACGGGTCCTGCAGCAATAAACTCTGCTGATGGTTGCTTGATTCAATATCTGATCTTTTTATGGTCCCGGTTCATCATCTGTAACTGCTGGGCCGCTGGAGTCTAGCACGATCCTTCAATGAACGAACACATTTCTGTCGTTTCTTTACTATATGGTTGATTCAAGTAGTAGTTGATTGTTGACAGTTGGGGAAATAATGGAGTCACATTTGTTGTTTTGTGTACTCTTTTGGTACTGGTAGCTGGACGTTCATCAGTCGCATGAGTGCTGGTGTTTTTTTTACACCTTCTTTTATTTTGGTTCAAAAATGTATATAAAAAAAGTCTGTTACAAGTATCTCTTGTTAAGAACACCCGCAACTAATTTCGAATGAATTGACTTTGCTTTTCTTTTCTTCCCCCGAAAGAACACATGTTGAATGTTAAAAAGTTCTTACCCCTTTTAAAAAACAGCCCCTCGACCGACCATACCGGTTATTTTGGGTCCTTCAAATACGACCACTGACAAGTCGTTCCCCACATGAATTGAAATGGTTTTAACTCTTGTCACCTAAAAGCTGGCTCAGCCATTTTTACTACCTCAACGCCTCCTGTCAAATCCCTTTATATCGAATTCCATAGGCTATGGCAATGCTTCCAAACCAAATTGTCAACAATCTCGTCGCCTCCCTGGCCTCTGAAGCCAGTCTTCTCGATCGGTCAGCCAAAACATGTTGACCTGCTTTTCCCGGCACAAGACAGCCGCAGTGGCGGAGGACCATGAGGCCAAAGTATGGCTTGCGCCATACCTTAATTTAGCATAAAAAGGCTAACATATCTTCTAGATTTTTCTTCCCCTACATGATTTCCATAGTAAATTAGTAGCTACAACATGGTAGCAACAAATGGATGGCATATCTATATACTTAACGCTATACCTTAATTAAGTTTCGTCCTCCGCCACTGGACAGCCGTGCTCCCGTTTGCCGTCTATAGAGCTGTCCAAACGGGCCGTGCCAACCGGGCCGGTCTGAAGCACGGAAATTTTGGCCCGGCCTAAGCACGGCACGACCCATTAAATTTCATGCCAGGCCGGCACAGCTCGAGGCTACGGGCCGTGCTCGGGCCGAAGGTGCAGCCCGATAGGCGGCACGGGCACGACCCGTTTAACCATTCGCCCGGCAAAGCATGAAACAGACCCGTCAAGGCATGGTTCGAAAATGTCCGGATAAATACATACATAGTTTGGGTCCATACATATAAGCTAGAGCGATCTGGTGGTAAGGTGTTTGGGTTGGATTCAATAGGTCCAAGGTTTGAATCTTGCTCCAGCCTTCTATTTTCACCTTCATTTTTCAGCACCGCCTAACGTGACTAATGGGCCGGCGTGCTCGACGGGCGGCACGGCATGGTCCGATAGTCATTTCGTGTTGGGCCGGCCCAAAATTCGACGGACCGGGCCTATCCGTGCTTGGGCCGTGCCGTGCACGGGTGACCCATTTGGCCAGCACTAGCCGTCTGTTTGACCTTCAATGTGTTAGCAGGCCTTAGCTGGACTGTAAAAGACTCGCGCGAGCCCTTCATAGATGGGCTGACCTTTTTAAGCTGGGGTTATCTGGGCCACGAGTCTATGTGAACCGACCGGCAGGCCCAGCCCTACAGCGAACAACGCGCGAATACGCCCATTTCCGTCGCTTCCCGCTGGTGGGATTGTCTTAAGGTGTGTTCGTTTCTTAGAGTCTAAAATTTATAGCTGTCACATCAAAAAGAATCTTACCATTTAGTAGTATTAAATAAAATTTAATTATAAAATAAATTACAGGCCCCGAGACTAATTTATGAGACGAATCTAATAAGATTAATTAAGTCGTGATTAGAAGATGGTTACTGTAGCATCATTTTAGCAAAACATAGATTAATTAAGCTTATTAGATTCATCTGGAAAATTAGCACCAATATGTCAAAAGGGTTTTGCCATTAAATTGATCAAAATATTCATAAATAATAAGATTCTCTTTGATGTGATAGTGCTAAATTTTAGAGGGCAGAAAACGAACGGGGCGTTAGAGGATTTCACCGCTGTTCATTCCATCTTTCCAGCGAGTCCGAGTAGGGCATAGGTGCGTTTATAGGATTTCCCCGACGAGGATGGCAGTGAGAGACACGAGACAAGACAGATGATGAGATCTGCTCTGAACCATGTCTCTACCAAATCATGCTTCTGCTGGCAGCTCGTTGCGACATCGAGTTCTACGGCTGCAAGCAGGTCGTCTTTGGACGCGTTTGTTTCCATATACAGGTTTTCCCGTATCATCTCAGGTGATACTGACCGGACCAAACCAGTGGCTCGAGGTGCAAGTACTCATATTTGATAGCCTGTAGATCTTCAGCTCAGACTGGGGAGGGGCTGGTAGTCCAGTACCTTCATGTTCTTTTGCTCTGTCGGGAATAATTCTTCTTGTAATTGGCAAGTCAATATTTTAAGGAATAATTTCTTGAGTGACATTCAGTGGTGAAGCCAGGATAAAAATCTACCTATAGCGAAGATACTATTAATTTACTAACACATTAATAGAGAGCATAATTGTATGCAAATAACATATTTTGATAGTAGTTGTTGGTTCAAGATACCATGTATGCATTATCATGTGCATCTTCCCGTTCTACATTTAGCATTTGGCTGTTCTTGCTTAGACGGTTCGATGTTTTCACCAATACTTAGCCCCGAAATAGAGGTAAAAAATCTCTTTATTCTTAGAACTCTCCATCATTCGATCAAACATAAAAACCCTTGCAAATTAATAAGTGTAAGCAAAACTATGAAGTATTTGTTATTTGATTCCATATATCATAAGTGTATAGTTAATTTTCTCACCTTTTAATCTTTCTTAATCCTACTTCTATTTGAATTCAATAGTTGGTGGTGAGAGGGATCACGATTTCCCGGCTCCGTTTCCACTTCCATGACTCGCTCGCTCAAACTACAGCTCCTCCGTGGCCGCTTATCTCTATATCCAGTCTCGATCTTGCGTTGCCTTCTCCGGTTTGCGATAGCAAATTGGTACTGACCATACAAACGGAGTGAAGAAAAAGCCAACGAAAATTGTGTCAACCGTCATGGTGGAAGGATGGAGGCTGTCAGATTGGCAGCGCAACGCCCGACGCGTTCGGCGGACACCTGACGAGGCAACTTTCTTTCTGTCCGTCCATCTCAAGTCCTGATCCGATCAAATCAATAGAAGACAACAAGATAAAAAAAAGCCCAATAGCCCATCCCATTGCCATAACGGTTTTGTCCCTTTGCCTATTCTCTTCTTCTTCCTCGCGATCGCAGAAGCTTGTTCTTCACCTTCGCGTGTTAAAGAAAACAAAATTGCATCGCAGCACGGGGGTCTCACCGGCGGGTTCGCGTGTTAAAGAAAACAAAATTGCATCGCAGCACGGGGGTCTCACCGGCGGGTTCGCGTGTTAAAGAAAACAAAATTGCATCGCAGCACGGGGGTCTCACCGGCGGGAGGTATGGCGGCCGCTATGGCTCGGCATATTGGTGCCATTGCAAAATGACATATTTTAATTACAAAAGATCTTGAAGCAACCGCAACACTGTTTGTCATGTTATATCAGTCTTCTAGTACTAAAGTGTTGAACGTTGTAGAATTGTTGTCGTTTCAGAGAAGAAAAATGAACTAAAAGTGAACCGGTGATTTTTTTGTGAACGTTCATATTTAGAAAACGGAGTATAACTTACATGTCAACTGTTAAGGACCTCAGCTGCGGCTTGGTATTGACGTTCTGCCTTAATGGCCGTGTCTACATGCTCTCCAGGGTAACGGAATGAAGGCTCACCAACCTGTAGCAAGGAATTCAAGCCTCCAGCTGCGGGCCTGGTCCAAGCCGCCATTTTGTTGCCACTTAGGATAAAATACACTTTGCTGACAATTATGACCAAAGTTCAGATAATTTCTAAACTATTGGTTTTTATCTCTATAATTCAATAAAAGAGTTCATTTTACACCTTTTATTGATATTCTAATCCTAATTTACCATTGTAAAATGGGATAAACTGAAATTGTTTGTGTCAACTGCCACACATGTTGTTGAATATGACTAGGTAACTAGCGTGACATATAATATCATCTATAACTCGATAATATGATGTGTCCTCTCACCTTCTCCCTTTCTATAGGTGTTTTCAAGACACTCGGTCATTATGAGCTCGTGCTCACAATGCATCCACACTGCTCTCGTTGAATCTTAATCATCGCGATGTCATCAACCTCGCCCACCACTAATATTCTATAACTATAACCTAGTATCTCTCATCATGTTGTTATGTGAGTGAGCGGAGAAAGTGGTCTATGCACAAAAATACTTTATACAAGCTTGTGTTATATAACCCGTTCACTACTTTGTCGCATCGTATAATCTAGGTGTGAGATTGTGTGAGAAATCCTAACTTAATTTCAATCCACATAAGTAACTTGGGATTAAAATACCAATAAAAGGTGTAAACTGAACCGTTTATCGAATTGGAGGGTAAAACAAACCAAATGATAGTTTAGGGGATTATCTGGACTTTGGTCATACTTGGAGGGAGTAAAGCGAATTTTATCTTTTTTTCTCAGTTAATATTTTTCAGTAACTTGTAATCATGCGATAGTAGTTGTTACGTGCCATCTGTTATATAATTATCATCCATTTATCATGCGAGTGCGTTCAAAGAATGATTTTGTGTTTTGGTACCTTCAGCTCTTGCATTCACTTGGCATGTTAGTGACATGCCATTTACACATTCTGACCAAAGAAGTTGCCCCTTCCATGATTACATACATTGAATCAAATTGATTCTGATTACGAGCAGACATATGCATTGAATGAAATTGAAAAAGCAACGGTTAAACTTGTATAGCCAAGTGCCACCCTTGAGCATTTGTTGCTAAGTGATTATTCAGATTACACACTAACAGAATGTGCTTTGCTGGATCATACACTCCATGTATCCACACTAGGCAAGGCAGTGAAAAACTGAAAATGAAGTCACAATCTGTCCTTCCAGCACGACATTTGTAGTGGATGGGGATAAAAGATTGGGAGCTACTCTGCTATGCTCTGTCGTTAGAAGATGGGGATAAAAGAATCAAGGGGATGGATGGGAAAGGCGTTGGACTCTCCCCGTGAGCTCCTTTGTTTGATCAATTTGCATGTTCAGAACATCAATCATCATGACGAGAATTGCAAGTATTTTTTTTCTTTTTTATGGAATGAGCAAACTTAGTATTGTGAAGTATAGTAGAGAATAAACATCTTTGAACTTCATTCCTATAACTCAAACAAGTGATTGAATATTATTATCTAAAATAAAATGAATTACACACACATACACATCCTTTGAACTAGAGAATTTGCCGAAACCTTGCTCCCTCACAAACCATCACGATGATAATGGCCAAGGCAAGTCTTCAGCTGGGAGACATTCCCTGTGAGTGGGTTGTATCTGGCGACCATGTGGAGCGCCCACTGGGTTGGGTCCCTACCCAAATGCAGTCCAGCAAGATTTTTCCAGCCCCCTTCCCTAGGAGGTGACTGTAACATCCGATGACTGTAACTGCCATTGAATCCTAGCGGAATGACATCCGTGATCAGGTGGGCCTGATCATCAAACGTGAACCACTGGCCATACCTAGTGGCAAAACCTGCTAAATAAAAATTATCCATGCGTATGGCGAGGTTTGCTGCGTCTAGGTCCTCCTGATTCTTATCCTTGAAATCTTCGATATCTACGGTGTTCCATCTCTTTGGTCGCCCCATCTTCCACCAGCTTCCTTTGCCTGCTGCGCCATTACGGCGATGTGGTTGAACCACACCGCCTGTGCTTGATGCCTCGCTAGGTCCAACAAACCATACACGAACCCGCCAAATTGCCTAGTCCCCACATCCGAGTTCATATTATCGACATGGTCTGACCATGGGACGTGGTCCGCGTCCCTATTTTTCAAACAAGAATACACATGCATGTGTAAGAAAACATACATCCATTCTTGGAAGTACTAGTATTTACTAGCTAGCAACATAACCACTTCTATGAATCTTGACTTGACCAGGTTCATTAGAGACAATTCCATGAGCTTAGACACCTAAGTAGAAACATAGCCACACATGCAAATATTTTAAAACTCAGGGAGTAGTAAGAAGGTTAGTTGGCCACAATCAAAGTTTAAGAGGGGCAAAAAAAAAACACCTACTCTAATACTCCATATATAGCACATAAATTGTTCTAACCTGCCTTTAAATATTTCTTCTAGGAGCTCCGTTATAATAGGTGTTCGACACAACTTAATAGTTGTGGGGGCATAATCTTGTGACAAGGATTATATTGACAATTATATTTGATCTATACTTTCACACAAAATGCAAAGTACAACCTTACTGCATTAAAACAAAAGCACAAAACTAGTTTAAGTGAACAGAAGTGAGAAGATGACCGTATACCCTTGGGCTTGTTCGTCGGCTTGGGATTGGACTTGGTATCCAGCTTGTCCATGGGCTCCTGCTTGAGCTTGCACTTGTGATTGATCTCTGCCGTCGGCCGCCACTTGGGCTGGGTCTCCTGTGGCTTGCACTGAGGCTGAGAGGATCCAACAACTCCAAATGCGACTTCAAGGACCACCGCCGTCATCACTGAACCTTTGAAGCTAGCCAATGGAAACAATGTTGACGTTGTCGTGCACTAGAGGAGGCATGCATCAAGATTTTTCCAGCATATTTGTAGTAGGATCTGTCAATGTTTAGGTCCTACCAAGTTCGTATCTGCCACGGATCTAACCAAAAATAAAACACAGATGGACCATCTCATGGTGCAGGAGTGCAACAACACTTGTTCAACAACATTTTGAGTACATAACTGCGATTTTGAACCGTGCTTCAGGTGGTGCCCAAATTGTGGAGTAGGTTTGTTCAACAACGCTGGTGGGCATGTTCCCCACGAGTAAAAGTTTCAACCGCACTAGATTCCCGAGTGCATTTCCTTTGTTTTTTTCCTTTTCTCTTGCGAGGGAGTGGTACTAATATTGTGGAGCAGCCAAGCAGAGTAGGCGTAACCATAAAATTTTGATTTCCTCCAATACTTCAAGGTTCAGTGTCCTAACAACTGCAACGGAGAAATACACTAGACAAATGTTTGGAAAACAAATTAAATGGCATTTGAGGTTTATATAGAACTTTTAATCATGCGATAGTAGTTGTTACACACCATCTGTTATATAAGTGCCATCCATTTATCATGCCAGTGCGTTCAAAGAATGATTTTGTATTTTGGTTCACTTCTTGCATTCACCTGGCATGTTAGTGGCATGCCATTTACACATTCTAACCAAAGAAGTTTCTCCTTCCATGATTGGAATATACTAAGTCCTAGACGGCCTGAGCCGCCTGCCCCCCGGTTGATGACACATAGCACGAGGTTAATCTTTGCTTGAGTAAGATACTGACGCTATTTAGTCATTAGAAGCATAACTAGTCTAGGGAAGAGGCACCTTGTCGAGATCCCTTGAGCGCCACCTCGAGTTATATTTATGGTCACGTGTTCTTTGTGAGGTTCGTTGATGGAGACCCGCGGGTCGTTGGTTTGCAGTGATGAGCAGGAGCGGGTTGAACCACTCACTGCCACCATGTAAAAAAAGGCATTTAGTGACGCTTCCAGAGAGTCATTAGTGACGCATTTTTCACGCGTCACTAAATTTCCGTCACTAATGAAAAGTCAATAGTGACGCATTTTTTACGCGTCACTAATGATGCCCAAATTAGTGACGCGTTGTAACAAAATGCGTCACCAATCTGCAACATAAATAGTGATGCTTTTTGTTAGGATGCGTCATCAATCTGTGACCTGAATAGTGACACTTTTTGTTAGGACGCGTCACCAATATGTGACATAAATAGTTACACTTTTCGCTAGTACGCATCACCAATTACTAGCTTTCAGGTCATTAAGATACCTGCAGTGGTTTGGTTTCCGACAATATAATGTCTAATGTACAGGAACACACATCTCAGGCAGGAATAACAACAATCACATCTTATGACAACTACACACATACATGTAACACATCACAGGCATGAATGGTTCATTGCATAAAGATCATATGTAAAACAGAAATTCAATGCATTCCAATTGCATTGTACACAAATTCACTTCAATAGCACTTCTCCTGGAACACAAATCCAGTTGATCTTCACTACATACACGCACCACAGTGAGACATCGATACTAATGCAACTTACGGCTAGAAAGCCCGTGACATCAAGAAGGAAGCGAGCTTTTCTCTCGAATGTCATCCAGCACTTCTTCTCCCAGTGGATTCAGCATCACTTGAAAGTTCTGTGATTTTTTTAGAAAATAAGTGAGTGCTATATTGGAGTTGAGGTAGTATGCTGAACACAGAAGTATGCACTAATATTACACACACCATGGTACCAATGCATGAAACAACATGAGTAGGGGCCTTCCCTGTTATGCTTCCAAGTCCCATGAGATGTTATTCATACAAAGTCTGCCACTAAACTATGACAAACTATTCCCAGAAAAAATGAACAAGAACCCTCACTACAACATCTCAGGCAATAATTTAATTCGTAGCATACTAATTTGTACATAGGCAAAAAGTCCAGAAGTTCATCATCAAATAGTAAGAACCATATGGGACTAGGAAGCATAACTGAAGCTGTTATTTATAACCCCAGTTTTAGAGCACAATTGATAGTACCAAAAGAAAGAGAGAAATTAAAAGTCTATCCATGAATGTTGGTTTGCATGCTGTGATCAAAACCTGGTTGTGGCATTAGATGCCAAGTGCATCCATGTGCAAGTTGCTGCATTTTTGCATAGGAACACATCACCGGTCATTCAAGGGTTGGCCGCAACCAACCAACACACTACCAAAACAGTTACTAATACTAGTAATAGCCTGTTTAGTTACCGAGTTACCAGGCAGAGCTCACTATCAGTCAACTGGTAACTATTTGTACTCACAGAGCAGCAAAAATCTATTAAGTTTGAAGAAAATCAGGAATTACCTCAAGTCGTTGGACATTTAATAATCCAATAGCTATTGTCATATGATGCGCTGTGTAGAAATCCATTTGTTACCGAGATGTTGCTGATGGCACTGCAAAAGCATAGGAAAAATAAGAAGCATGCTTAACGTGCAGTTATATTTCTGTGACATGAAGGTGGATACACTACAAATAGATATTATTACCAGATTATAAAATTTAAAATGAAAGCATTACAAAACAAACACCCATTGACTCTATTGTCATGTTCTTCCAAATCAGTACATATTAGAAACACTACTAAATGTTTTTCAAGAGCTGCTAATAAGTATAGTGAAATCTGAAATTAAAGCTTTCGAATACAAATATTATTGACTCTATTGTTCAATTTAATTTGTGCAACCTAAAACTGAACTGACAAGGAGCTATGGTTTTACTACTGAAAATTTCATAAGACAGGATAACAATTGCAGGATATCTAAATCATAACTCACACAGTAATTATCCACAATGATCTTATCGTTTGTGCCATAATAAAACAGAGAATGAAACTCATGTAGATATATAGAAGTATAGAACCATAAGAAAACAATTTGGTAGAAGAATCTTACCTCACATTAAGCACTTAATTTGGGCCTTCAAAATCATCTATGACCTGCTCACCAAGATTGGAGTCCTGAAATAGTACGACATGAATGATTGTTAGTGTTCAACCTTCCTAGGAAAACTCCAATATATCACTTATTCTGGGCAGAACCATAAATCTATATTGGTTTATTTAAACTCAGCAACAACTCTATTGGTTTATTTAAACTCAGCAACAAAACAGCATGCCAGTGCTACTGTTTCTTTGTATTATTAAATGGCTAGCTAATTAGAAAGCACTAGCGTATTATACTAAAGCCATGTTGCTATTAACAGTCAAGCATACTAAAGCTACACTACAATAATACACAAGGCTACCATAAAAGAACGGGGAGTACTAGAGACTAGGACTTATTCCCATGTCATGTTGTGGACTAAAGATGCAGCTTGCAGTTTACAAGTTAAGGATTTAGATAGGAAGCCATGATTCAACACAATGCTCACAGACTTCATCATTCCTTACAACTGCGTAGAACCACAAACAGGAGCAAAGCTACCATGTCTTGCGAAGTCAGTGTGAATCCCATCGCCAAAAGAGCAAAGCTCGTAGTTGATTTTTCATACACCTGTGTAGAACCACAAACAGGAGCAACCAGGTGATTGAATTGAAGCACTGGAGCAACCCATTCAGCTCAGACCGCACTAAATGAAAGGGAAACAGGAGATACATGAGCAGATCCAAAACCTTCATTTATTCGATTGGAACTCGAAGGTCCACAGACAACTCGGGATAATCCGCCAAGGGGCCGTGGCTTGCAAATAAGAAAATAAGAGATTATTTTTCCCCAAGTTCTAGCAGCGTCAATGGCATAGGCCATGGGCTTGCCACCTTCAGATCTACACGAGAGGAGGAAGAGGATGATTAGATTAGGAGTTTAGGACTTTAGGAGCAGAGTACGTGAGAGGAAGAGAACTACCGAATCACCATCGCCGTCGCACGTCCCGCGCCCGGTCGCCATGCGTGTGAATCCAGCACACATCTCAGCGCCCTCCAGATGCCGTTCCAAAGCAGGGGCGATGTGACGCCGCACTGTCGGATCAGCGCCCATCGCGGCAATGCGACGAAGGGCGGTCGCGAGCTCCTCGTTGCGCCCAGCTTAGGAGCTGAAGAAGGCAAGGCTGTTGGCTTCGTGATCCATGGTGGGTAGGTTGCTAGGGTTAGGGTTGCACGGAAGGTGAGGCCTGTGGCTAGGGATTGGAAGAGGCGAGCGGCCAGGAAGTTGGGAGGTGCGCCAGGGAGGTGGGAGGTGTGCGAGGTAGCTAGATGCCATGGAGCGTGTCGGCCGTCGAGAGCACAGAGGCATGGGTGCTCGGGCCGGATGGAGAGAGGTCGAAGATGATGGGCTCACGGATCGAACGCTGGCGTGGCGCGGGTCGGACGGATGCGAGTCAAAGCCAGAGTTGATAAAAATTTCGGGTCCGGTCCGGTCCCGTCCGCGCGGTGACGCGGTTCGTGGAACCGTGTCACCTACTACAAAGGTTGGGTAATGGTGACACGTTTTGTCAAAACACGTCATTAATTTCAGCACAACGGTGACGCGTCCTCTCCCGGATAATGAGACTAGTGACGCATTCAACGAAAGTGTGTCACCAAAAATCAATGGTGACGCGTGATTTGAACCGCGTCACTCGTTATGGTATCATCTTTGTTGGTTTTTTACATAGTGTGCTTTTTCCCTAAAAGGATTGCCGGGTCAAGGAGCGGGGCTGGCGTGCTACCTCAGTGGCGTGAGCAGTGTCTAAGTCCCATAGTTCTAACCATGGCGTGAGCTCCAGCAACCGAGTGTGACCACGATCGAGTTTCTTGACCACTGTTTAGTCCATGACCCGACTACGATTCCACTCAACGGGTAGGCGTAGCAGGGGGTACAAAGTCACCTCAACATGTCTGTCAAAAGACTGGGTAGCAAAAACACCGCACCGTTGATCCCACTATACCACTGTTGATGCCACCGAAGCATTGGTACACTGATCAACGAACACAATTTTTTTGGAGGGTCGGTGCCCAGTTGGGCTATTAGCGACCTGCAACCACAATACGTATGAGTACCGTTTTTTCTGCACTTAATGACCGCGTCTGAGTGATTTTCGACCCGGGATACGAGCGGTGGTATTTATATGTCACGGCTTTAGTTCATCCTCGAAATCGAATATCAAAATCAGTCGAAACCTCCCCGAGGTGGACTTGAGCTGTTGTGCTTGTCCCTCAAAATTTAAGAGGAGTTTTTCGGTCCACAAAACTTCCAAGTAGTTTTAGAAAAATACTTCCCAGTAGTTTAATCTAACGGTCCAGATCTAGTTTCAAAAATCATCAACTACTGGTCAGTATTAGGGTAAAATCGTCCTAATAATTAGTTTTAATCAAATTAATGTAAAATGAGTTCATTAGAATTAGGGTTAATCATTTGTGCGCCACCAACTCCTGTCTGTGCCACCAGCTCGTACCACATCTTCCTCCCAGCGCAGGCGGCGTAGCTGATGGCGCCCGACCCCGACGCAGGCGACGACGGCGTGGAACTGAACCTTCGAGCGCAGACCGCGCAGTTGGCGCCCAAGCCCGACGCAGGCGGCGGCGGCGGCGTGGGATCTGCGAGTCGAGGAGATGGCGGCGGCGGGGCGACTTTGGTCGGCGGCGTGGGACCTGCGAGTGAGGAGATGGCGCCGGCGAGGCGACTTTGGTCGGCGGCGCGGGATCCGCTAGTCGAGGAGCAAGCAGTGTCCGGACCTCGACGGCGCGCAGCATGCAGCGGCGCGCGAGATCCGCGTTTGTAGGAGCAGGCGGCGCGGCGCTCGCATACTTCCTCGATTCCTTCACCCCTCGAGCCCCCTCTTCTCCTGACTCATTCGACGCAGCTCCTCGCCGCGGATCCAATCCTGCCCGTGTGGCGGCGGTTGACTGCTCTCTAGGGTTGGAGCTTCAGGAGGATCAATGACGAGCCACGCCCGTGGATCCGATGTTCCCCAGGCTGAGGTATGTCATGTGATTACAACTCGAGCTACGTTGACGCTGTCATGAATTTAGAAAACTAGAGTCTAACTGATTAAGTAATTAAGGAGGATTGCTATGTGAGTCGTGGTCCTATAGGATTTTCCTGCTCAGGCATATTATTCAGTTGTATATTTGAATGTTTGGAGCGTCTTGCCGCAATGACAGTTACTAGGCAATTTCCTGTTTATTTGTTTCAGATTTTCTTTGTCTTGATTTTTGAAGTAAATTTGAGCCAGCATTGTCTGCTTTCTCTACAGTCTGTGTTGCCGTGAGATTAAGGAGCCAAACTGAAGTGTAGATTTTTCTTAGTCAGATGTTGACTTTCTGTGTAGGCTGGAAACTTTTTGACAAATATTGTAGCTGGAATTCCCTAAATACTCCCTAGATGAAATTTTTTTATGGTAATTGAATAATTTGCTTGTGCCAATGGAGGGAGGCCTCAGGACTTGAGTGCTTGCCAAGGGTTTAAAGAACAAGTTAGAGGCTTAAGATCTGTTATTGATTGTGGAAGCATACTTTAGAAATGTTGAGAATAAAGCATGATGCGAAACTATTATAGAACTGAATTTATCACTAGATTTTCACAATAACGACAGTTGACTATTTGGTCTGCTGAACTAGACATGATGGCTAAATAGAACTATTTAGATTCGACCATAACGCATGCATTTGGATCATCATCTTCTGTGTCTCCTTTATCTTCGCTCATAAAGTTAGTTCCATCATGTAATGGTGGATGTCGTTCGATTTTATTTAGCTCATGGTCGACCAACATAGCTGCTAGTTTGTACCTGAAATTTTCCATGTCCTCCTGCATGGTAGGGAGAAGGAAATAACTATTACATACCATTTGATTTGATATTTGAGTAATTAATCTAGGTATAATAAATAACGATATAGGAAGTACCTGTGTAAAAGTTGGAGACAAACAACTTCCAGTCCAACTGTCCATGAAGTTCAGAAGAAATAACCCGCAGGATGAACTAAATCATAGTGAAATCGTAAGTACATAACTGAAGGGACATAATATAATATGTTTTAAGGAGGTAACTTTGTAATTACCCGTCATACTGCATGGAATGTTTTATTTCCTCCACTATATCCCATTCAAAAACCTGTAAGTCGCTCCAGTTACTCTTGGTATGCTTCAACTGGCTGTAGTAATTATCATGTAGGTTCTTGAGCTAAAATGTGAAAAATTAGAAAGTGTGGTGTAACAGGTGAAGTCATTGCAATGCACTGTTCAAAAAATTGTTATAACTTACCAAAATTTTGAGCTCTGGGCGACCTCCTTTACCTTTTGGTCCCATGGAGTCCAGCACCTGTATTATTCTTTGAGGGCTATTTATCACAGCTAGATACCAATGCTTATTGCAGTTTATTGGCAGGAAGATCTGGTGAAAGCATAGATGAGTCAGCATCCATAAATAAAGATGAGTACCGAGCTAGGAAAAGGAAAGGTTAGTACAGCACCATATCATGATTCAAGTGTTGTGTTGCTTGTTTTTTCATCCATGAAGTTTGTTTCGAACTTTTGTATGCATGATCTGTAAAAAATGTGTTCTCTATTAGAACAGATCCTCCATCCCTTTGACAGCCCTCCTTCTTGTCTCGTAGGCAGTGAATGTATGCATTTATAATCTGCAGTTTGAAATTAAGAGCACCAATGCAGCTGACTTAAATGAATGTTCCATTATATCATAACATTTCTAAGGATGCATTTTACCTCTGTGTTCAGCCAGCCGTCTTTTTGTAGCAGAGTCAGCATTATCATTTCCTTTGTTACTTGGCTGACACCAATATTGACCAAAATTTTGCTTGACTCTGAAGACTCTATGTACTTTAGAGTTTGTTTTTCTTGTTCGGTGCACTTGTAGCCTGCATTGTCATGAAAGAATATTTAACAATTGCATATGAATGTAAGTATGGCAAAGAAAAAGAAACCATTCATGCATACATTGAGAAGGAACTGGTGCTGCCCGTTGCCTTTTTGTTTTAGTTTCGTATTCAAACTCTGCATTCTTGTCTTTTATATGTTTGGTCTGCCTCTTGGTCCTCCTTGGTATTGTGTCCTTGGACCCCTTTAGGGGTGAACTCTGTATCTGCTCCGCTATTGCCTTTAGTTGTTTGTGGCTTTCCTCTATGACTCTCTTTCGCATCGTTGGAGTTCATGCCTTGTGTCTCCACTCTGTTATCTTCATCTTTGTTTTCTAGCTTCCTTTTCTGATGTTTCTTTTAGATGAACAGTAGTGTTAGAAACGAGATATGGAGAAATAAAAATAATTTTGAGAAAGTTTGGGTACCTTTTTCCCAATTTCCTCTTTATATTTGTTTAGTCTGCCTGATTCCTGTTTAATACCTGATTCATTGTATCTGAATGTGTCATTGTCCTGCAGGTTGTCATGGAATGATTTATATTTTGTGCTTGCCCGCTACAAGAATGGAAGGATCTGTTACAGATATGATATATGTGTCGCAAAGGTTTGCACCGATCTTTTGAAACTTGAAGGGATTACCTGGATATTTTCTAATTTCTCGCTAATGTTGTACATCCAGTCCTGTATAGATGTTTGCATTGCATCCAAAGTTATCTTTTGATCCTCTATAGACTTGTTCTGAGCCTGAACTGCCATCCGAATGTTTTGTAGTCCATGTTGTAGTGCCTGCATAACATTGAAACATTACGACCCTGCCTGTTTTCTTAGTGTGATGGTGACTGAAAATATGTAGTTGTACTTTTACCTTGATGTCGGGTCCCTCGACATTACAGCTCTGGTTTTGTTGCGGGAATGTGTTGGGAGTTGCAGCTGATTTAGAATTGTTAGATATTTCTTTAGGGTCTGCAGCTGGTGATGACATGGACAGCTCTGTTGTCTCCCTTATCGCAGTTACCTATGAAAAATAAACATAACAATTAGACTACCACAAAATCATCTAACACATTAGGTCGTAGGTTGTGTAAGCCTAGCACCCTTCCTATGCCAAAAGAGGATGCATTGTGACGTTTTTCCACTCGCATATGGTCCCGAGTACTGCATCAGCGGCCTTTCACGTCCAGCATGATATAATGTGCCATCTATATAAGTAATGGAGACCTCCTCCCAATACCAAATCTGCATGAAGGAAGGCAATTTAGTAGTGTTCTGAAATAGGAAGTCAAGTAAACATAGGTTAACAAGCTACCTGTAATAGGGCGAGGTTTCCTGCAAGATTTCTCGCACCTTCTTTTGATCTGAACTTCTGTATCATTTCAATCATGTGATTTCGAACTAGGCTAGTCCAATTGAACTTTTTTATTTGTTTGACATCTACAAGGAGTGATAGGTAATCTGACTTGACATAATCTTGTGTCGTCGGGCACAAGTAGAAACCGATGGTATATAGCAAAAAAATCCGGATGAAATCATCATCGGAGGCATTGCTGATTGTGAAATAATCCTTCAAACTACTCGAGGGAATACACGTTGCACCTTTCCACTTGTAGTTTGCGAACAGTTCGGGAACCTCTATGGCTGGTGGTCCATGTAGCTCGTCCCCGTGTGACGGTAATCCAAGAATATGTTTGACATCATCTAAAGTCATTTGTACCCTGGTTCTACCAATGACAAACTCCCCGGTTACTGTATTAAAACTTTTAGCAATTTCAACGCACAATAGCCGTTTGATCTCTATAGATTTGTATTTTAGAACTGCACCAAATTCAACTTTTTCTATGGCATCCCTCTGCTCCTTAGTGAGTGCAGATATTATACTTGCAAGTTGTGCCGGTTTACATCTACATGTTGCCTGCATTACATGAACAAGCATTAGCCCCATTAATGTAGTTAATCTAATGCATTCATACTGTTAACAACTGCAATATTTTTTTCTCTTGATATTTATATCTAAGTATCTATCTAACAAACTTGGTTTGTGCAGTGACGGTAGGATGAACAATTGAAAGCATCAGGAACCGTGCATGTACATATAACTGACATGTGAAAAAAGCATACTACCAACAAGTGATGGATGGACCGGCAAGGATATTTTTCTATTGATGAATACATGTAATTTAGACTTATAGAAGACAAGATTTGGGGAAAAAAATACGTACCATTGTTGTTGAAGTAGATGTTTTTTGCACCTTTTATTGCGAATGATAGTTCAGCAACTCGTCTCCCATGATGTTCCGATCAGTTGCCTGGCTTCCGGATGTATGTATCCTAAAAGTTTAGCAAGTCTTCTTTTTATATAGATTGGGATAGAGTCAATCATGTGTGCGTTAAGAGTTATGGTGGCTCACGTTACAAAAATCGTCTCAGTTTACGATGAGAAATAGAAAAATTCATCTCGAGTTATTGTTTTATAGAAAAACTGTTAATACAAGGAAAAAAAAGTGTTCTCACGTTGTGGCTGGAAAAAGGAAAACCCACGCACGCTACATTAAGAGTCATTAGATATTACGTATAGTCCTTTTTTTTGAAAAAAATATTACAAGAAAAAAGAAGTGTTCACCTGAGGAATCGAACTAGGAACTCAATGTACACGACAAATTGACTTTCCAATAAGCTACAACCTAATTCAATATAAACGTGAATTAACTTTATTTTATTCAACTGTGTCGTATTTAGCTAGCTCTGAGAGAAATCATTTCTCGTTTTAATCTAGAATAAAAACTTGTAACTTGTAATCTGATGTCATATGAAGTCCAAATTTGATGAAATTTTTTTCTATTTTTAAATAAAACCAAGATCTATCATTTGAGGTTGTTTAATCATATATTAATTGTTATTTATTATCTTATTTTTATATATACATTTTCTTTTTACACATATTTATACTAACAAACTAGGTTTGTGCAGTGACGGTAGGAGGAACAATTGAAAGCATCATGAACCGTGGCTAGATTAAGATAATGTTCAATGATTCAAGTAGGAATTCATAATGTTAAATATTTTGGCACATAGACTAGAATCCTATTAGTGCATTTATCATTTCATGTGTATGGAACATGAGTTTTCAATGTAGACATATTTGAGGAAGTTACAACATAGCAATCGATTCTACTTGATCCAAATTGAATACTGGATTTTGAGAATCCATACCATAGTTCTATCCTCAAATGAGGGGAAGCTACCAACAGAGATGAGGTAGCGTTTCCTTATTCTTTTATTAATTTGAATTGATTCGAGAACTTAAAACTTCTAAAGGGCCCATAAGTCCTTCTTCAATCTTAGATTGTAAAAGGACTTTGCCAAGAAATATCAATATACTTCGTACATCTTATGCTACCTACATACACTAAAGTAAAGGTTATTGATTCTGTCGAGAATCAGATTGAATAGGCTAATTAATCTAAACATTTCCAAGAAAATATGGGACAAAAACCTTTCATGTTTTTTATCCTGAATAAAATCAAAATTTATTTGAAAAAAATTATTTGTATTGTATTTAGACCTGCTGAAAAAATTGAAATTAAAATCTAAATTGCATTTGGGCTCGTTTTCTCTTATGCAGCCTGTAACAAAATATGAGGCCAGGCCAGATATAGCCCACAACATAGACCTGTACTAACGGGTCCGACTAGAACCTGCAGTCACCGGCGGCGCATCTCTCCCGTCGCCTCCCCTCACGTCACCGGCGGCGCATCTCTCCCGTCGCCTCCCCTCACGTCACCGGCGGCGCGTCCTGTCCCGTCGCCTCCCTCACGTCACCGGCGGCGCGTCCTCTCCCATCGCCTCCCCTCACGTCACCGGCGGCGCGTCCTGTCCCGTCGCCTCCCTCGACGTCACCGGCGGCGCGTCCTCTCCCGTCGCCTCCCCTCACGTCACGGCCCAGATCCAGCGGTGGTGTGCGGGAGCGGGCTACTCCAGCTCCTTCGCCTTTGCACGTCGACGAGAAGAAGAAGCGGAAGAATGCATTGTTCGATGAGTTCGACACCCTCTAGGTATGAGTTCGACACCCTGTGCTGGTACTACCAAGTAAATCTCTTATTGGCACTAGTATTAAAAGGAAATATGCATAACCTTGAAATTTCTTGAATCAAAAGAATTAAACTAGGAGATGTTTTTTTACATTGATATGCTAAAGATATTTTAAACTAGGGATGAGACTTAAATTTCTGGAGATCCTGGTATTCTAAATTGCCACTTCAGTTCATTCAGAGGTGATTTCATGAGTATGGCGGCGAGCTTCCTCCTGAAATCATTGATCATTACCTATGCCAAACAACAAAACATTAGTTATAGTTCAAACAATAATTAGGAGCACTTGTTCAATTTGTTAACCAGGCTTAGTGTCAAATTTATACCAAGGACTATCTTTCTCACAAACGGCCTCGGGTGATGCACCTGCTATGGTTCTAGTGTATGTCAATGCTGTTGACTCCTGTCTTGGCCTTTTATTTGCCTTACTAACCTGAATTACATGCCACAATGTTCCGTTACATGATAAAAAATGAACGGCAGGACATTAATTAAATAATTGATAGGAACCAATGCATACCTCGTATAAATTCTTGCTAGATATTATTTTTTTAATACTGATAAGTCTGTTGTTAGTTTCTTCCAGTTGTGCAAGAACTTTTTCATGTCCCTTTTTCATCTTCAAATAGTGCCTTTGTTCATCATACCTGAGTAAGTTGATTTCTGTCCTTAATCCGAAGTATGATGAGGAGACCTACAGATAGCAGCAATAAATAATGCACAATCAGTTGACACCACTTTTATTGAGTAGTACAAAATATACATATACCTTGACTTTTTCATATTTGGGAGGGTACTCCAGCAGTCCCACGGGGAGCTCCACCTCATAGTCATCATCGCTCTGTCCAGAATCAGCATGCAGACCATCACAGATCTGTTCAGAATCATCTGTATTAATGTTTCCTTTTTCTTGAACGAGTACAGAGCTCTCCAATTCAATCTGCATGTATCGTACATTAGTTTACTAGCAAATCTTATGCATATTGGATATAGCAGAACCATGCAACTTACATGATGATTTTTGCTTGGTGCAGGAGTAAGGGGTTCGAACCCAGACTTTTCTTTCGGCGACGAAGGTACTCGGACGTTGGCCTGAACAGCCGACGACTTCTTCGGTTGCTCCGTCGAATTGTTCATCGTCATGAAGCTATTTTTGTTCTTGTGCAATGGGACATCGACCGGCGGCTGGCTACTCTGTTTTTCTTATGCAATAGGACATCGGTCGACGGCTGGTATATATAATAATATAATTACTTGGATCCGTTGCTTTCGCGTAAGCCACCAGGACTTAATTAGTATGGATCACGTCACGTAATAAAGTACTAACACATGGACTCCTTTCACGTAAGCACATGGATATGGACACAAGAAATCAACATTTAAATAATTGCATGCTTGAGATAAACATAGACAGCTCGGACTACACATACACCGGTTCAATCTGTTTATTCTCTGAAAGGAAATCACTTATCTTTTTCCAAGCACGCGCATGAATCGACCATCAATTGAAAAATCTTTAAAATAACGAAAAAATACAGCCTATATATTCGGAATGGGTTCAAGCATATGCAGAAGTTTTGAAATCACGTTGCCACTAAAACCATTAATTGTTGTCGTAGACAGGACTAATACTTCGGAACATGCCGTCTCTCAAGAACCATAAAAGAAACACAAAAAACCATAAAGGTAAATCATCTATAGAGTTTACCATCAGTCAAACTTTATTACAATACATAAAATAGGAAAACCAGCATCCTCCCATGAAACAAAAAGAAAACTCATGTCCATTGCGACTTCTCATGAAGCATGAAGCCAACTGGAACAAGAGCAAAAATTCATGTCCATTGCGTCTTCTCTTTAAGCATGTAGTCAACACCAAATTAACGTTGCAGTCAACCTGACTCAACTGAAATAAAAAAGTGGGATGAATCAATAACATTATATTAGTCAGCAAACAATAGCAAAGCTAAATACGCTTTCAATATCTAAAGTTTCATTACCTAAATGAAATTGCAGTCAAGGTCAATCCCTCAGGATTCTTTCTTTTTGCATTCTTTCTCGAAAACTTCTAAGTCTTCTGTTTGTTCGAGGAGCACCTTTTGAAATTTTCTTATTTGGATTCAAGACTCTCAAGCCATTAGAGAGGCGGTGTGCCCCTGAAAAGTCTGCAGGTAAAGGCCCAAAGAGCGTCCCCTCATTACCCTGCTCTTCCTCATCTTCTCTGTCTATAATAGCATCAAAGAATTCCATAACCCGCTCCGTCTCCTCTAGTGACCTGGAAGCCTTAAATAAAGCAAGATGTCCCCTGTTACGAAGGCCACGGAAACGACCCATTTGTTCGGACCAAATGAAATTATTGGTAACTCTGTCAACTGGGAACGCATTATTAGCATGCAGGGTCCACCTAACCATGATACAACAAGGAGGGATGGTGTCCAAACGGAGAGATCTCAGAGCAGCAAATATATGACCACATGGAATGCCTTCACACTCAAGCATTCTACAACGACAACTAGCATTTACCATGGTCGATCCGTTGTAGGTACACAACACATGGAACAAGGGTGCACCACGATGTTTAGATAAAACTTTGAACCTCTTGCAATCATTCTCACCCAGCGACACCTCTGTTACTTCCAACTCGGATAGCCTCTCAATCTGCACCTTGACCTTGTCAAACATCTCTGGTGTGTAAATACGAGCAGCCTTCTGCGTAAATAGGTCCTCGTGTATAGCGGTGAAGGGGACCCCTGCCAAAGCTTTACCATTAAGTTCGACTTGTGTCCTACGGATGCGTGACAAACATGACTCATAATGCTTCACTAAATCAATAAGGTACATGAGACGGTCCAGATGATTGTGAAGGGTCGAGTTCAGGCTCTCACTCCGCTGGTTGCTCCGCATCCCCAAAAACTTTTTATCTTTAGTGTATGCCGCTGACCACTTGAATCTAAGATCATACATCATCCAGATCCATTTGTCATCATCCTGGATTTGATGAGCCTCCAAAAACTGCATCCAACGGATCTCAAATTCATCAATTTCCATTGGCTGGTAGATGAACTTTCCGAAGTCCTTCAGCTTGTCACGGCGAAGGTGTATGAGCATTCTTTGCTCTATGTGCCAACTGCACAACCGGTGATCTGCCCCTGGCATAACCCTCTCTATTGCTTTAGCCATAGAAGCATCCCCATCTGTGATCAATGAATCTGGATACTTGTCATCCATGGCTTCCAAAAAGCTTTAAGCAACCACGTGTAAGATTCAACAGTCTCATCTGAAATGATGCCACATCCAAATATTGTCGTGCTGCGATGGTGATCAACACCTACAAAAGGGACAAATGGGAGATTGTACCGGTTTACCCGATATGTACTGTCGAATACAACAACATCTCCAAATGTAGCATAATCAAGTCGTGATTGTGTATCCGACCAGAATAGGTTCTGAAGGTGCCCTTCTCTATCCACACTATATGTGAAGAAAAATTCTGAATCTTCATCTTTCTTTGACCGCAAATATCTCAGAACATACTCTGCATCATTGCCTTGGACTTTTTCCTTCTTCTGCCTCGCGAAAAAATTGTACAAGTCCTGCATTATGAAGTCATCAGGACCACCATGGTTCATCTCCATGACATCCATGATCTGACATGTACGGAGGCCTCCCAATCCCAGCCCAATAGCCTCACATTTCTGAGCATCATTTAGGCCACGATGTGACCTCGGTAAATACGTATGCTCAGGTTTTGCAAGAAAATGGCTGTGACCATCCACAAAATTCTTCACGTACCATGTACCGTTGTGTTCACATAGCTGGATTTCAAGCTTAGCCAAGCAGCCACACCGGGTCAATTTATGTCGCTTCCTCTCTTTACCTCCCTTCCTCTTTTTACCGGATTTCCCAAACCACTTGGCCCTTCTGTAACCTTCACATGAGCAGCAGAATTTCCTCCATAACACCCGCTTCGTGAGTCTGTCACGGCTCGGAGCTTGTTTTCTGACACTGAATCCATTCGAACGTGCATACGAATTGTAGAAAGCAAAGAACTGCTTATCACTCTTGAATGTCTGATTGACAACTTCATTGTATTCCTGCAAGCTAACATATCCCTTTTCACTATCCATACTGCCGAACTGCAATTGGAAACAAAAAGAAAAGTCAGGACCAGTGCATATTGTTATATCTGAGAAACCACTCATTGTAAAAAAACATGTCAACATGTTTATACCACTGTACGTATCAACAAATCAGGGTAGTAACTAGACAACAATTTAACAATTTCAACCTGGTATTAATTATGAAGCACACAAGTTTCTTGCATATACCCAAAGTCTGACACAAAATATATAAATCATGGCAACAGAGAAAGACTATGCAGGTGTTCACTACTTCACTTGACCAAATGTAATTCAGTCCATGCAATTTAACAATATGGGCGCATGGGTGTACAAAATAAACAATCAACGAATATTGGATGGCACAAATTCTAGCTTTTCTAGAGTAAATTACCTAATAGTACAACAACCACCGTGGAAGATCAAGTTCCAATGACTGACTCCTCCTCCCGATTCTGTGCCTCCTGCACACGCTAATGCGCAGGCAAATCATTGACACCGCACCCGAACTAGCAATACGAAAGTTGGAAATGAAATTACTGCTCACCACGACAGGCCACGATCGAGGCGATCTATCCTTCACGTTGTCGGCTGGCTTTGGAAACTGCTGCCGGCTTCGATGCGCATGGCAGCTCCAGGACGACGGGAACACAGGACTGATGGTGACAGCGGCGGCGTGGAAAACGGAGGCCTGGTGCGGACGAGCGGCTTTCGGCAGCGGTAGCGTGAAAAACAGGGTGCCTCTGCGGACGATTGCCACTGGCGGCGACGGCGGCTTGCGGACGAGCGGCTGTGCGTGCGGAGGACCGATGCGCCGTCGTGCAAAAGGATTGGGATGTGCCGTCCTGCAAAGGGTTTGGGATGCGCCGTCGTGCATCCTGGATGCTGCTGCCATGGGCCTTTTCCCCTTCCAGCCTTTTGGGCCGTACTAAATACTAGGCTGGCCCAATAAACATTATTATCTGAAAAATAACGAAAATTCTTAACTAATTGTTCTATTACCATCCTACCCTCAAAATACTTGGCAGTATTTTTCTAAAACTACTGGGAAGTTTTGTGGACCGAAAAACTCCTCAAATTTAAAGCATAGTGGCGCGCCACAACACTGCTTCTGCGGCTAGCCGACAAAGCAGTCAGAAGCTGGCGAAAAGTTTTGAAACTTAGTTCTCCTATGCGGTCTCATTACTGTTGGTAATATCTGTCGTGTGTCTTCTAAACTGGGCACGTATCCTGCCGCCTCGTGCAGACGAGCGGCTGGATGCTGGGGGACTTGGGTCATTCAGGACTCAAAACACACACTCCTTCCATGATTACATACATTGAATCAAACTGAAAAGACAATAGTTAAACTTGTAGAGCCAAGTGCCACCCTTGAGCATTTGTTGTTAAATGATTATTCAGAGTAGACACGAACAAAATGTGCTTTGCTGGATCATCAGTGAAAAACTGAAAATGAAGTCACAATCTGTCCTTCCAGCAGAACAGTTGTAGTGGACCTTTTGAATTGCAAGATAGGAGTATATCTGGAACCTCATATCAGATCAGATCAGGTCCTAGCAGTGCTTATATCAGCATTGTGTAACAAGTGATTTATTAATTAGTATTAGTTGCTGCTGAAGTCAGTTTGCTGCTACTGGATTTTATAAAATGTAAGGCGAGCTGGACTCGCCGGTGAAGCAAGTCGTGCACGGCGCCTGGCTGGGGAAAGAGGTCTAGTGGTTTGACGAAGTTGGAGGCCCTGCCGGACGTTCAAGTCCTCCCGAAACGACGGCTTCTCCACCTCTTTGGCTCGCTAGCAGAACAGAGTTGCTCTGCTCATTCTACGGAAGGGAGCTGCTCTGCTTTGTCTTTAGAAGATGGAGCTGCTCTGCTCTGTCTTTAGAAGATGGGGAAAAAGAATCACGGGAATGCAAAAGGCGTTGGACTCTCCGTGTGGGCTCCCTTGTTTGTTCAATTTGCAGGTTCACAAAATCACTCATCGCGATGGCAATTGCAAGTGTTTTTTTCTTTTTTTGTGGAATGGGAAAAATTAGTACTATTTTGAAGTATAGCAGAGAATAAACAATCTTTAAACTTTCCATAACTCAAACAAGTGATTGAATATTAGACCATATTGAATTACCACTTGTTATCATGGTGGGAGTTAAGGTGGTAACAATCAATTTAGGCCGTTGGATCAGAGGAAATGAACGGCATATATTAAAAGTAGTGTACTATAAAAACGCTCGAATATTAATATCCGAAATAAAGTGGATTACAAACTCACTATTCCTTTGAACTAGAGAAAAAGTCACAAACACTTATTTGTCTACTACGTTGACTCAGTACAAAATAACTAGTCCATTGCAAGTTGTAGAACCAAAATTTGGTGTAGCTTCACCTAAGTTCCTAACTTCTGGAACAAGACCCATGCCTCTGGAGAGTCCCACCGTCCAGTTGTGTCATAGACGAGGATGGCACATAGTATGTCCTCCACAGTTAACGATGAGTTCTTCTATCCCCGACGATGTTCGTGCCCGTCAGCCAACCAAATTTGGCGGAGCCTTGCTGCCTCACAAACCGTCACGATAATCATTGCCAAGGCAGTCTTCAGCTCGGAGATGGGAGACGTTCCACGATCACGTGGAGCACCCACCGGGGAGTGGTACTCGTATTGTGGAGCAGCGTGGCACAATAGGCCTAACCATGAAATTTTGATTTCCTCCAATACTTCAAGGTTCAGAATGTCCTAACAACTGCAATGGAGAAACACAAGAGAGATGTTTGAAAAACAATATAATTGGCCCTTGAGGTTTATATAGAAAATTGTAATCATGCAACAGCAGTTGCTACGGGCAACCTGTTATATAACTGTCATTCATTTATTATGTCAGTGCGTTCAAAGAATGATTTTATATTTTGGCTCCTTCAGCTCTTGCATTCGCTTGGCGTGTTAGTGACATGCCATTTACACATTTTGACCAAAGAAAAGAGAGAAATTATTCCATTTTTTTTACTGACCCTAGCTCTTGTAATCACTAGCTCTGTATCTGTGTAGCCAAGTTTTACGGACCACGAAGCTTGTGGTGCAGATCTGTTCACTGTAACAAACTCTCTCTTTAATATTAATAAATACGAAACATGCAATGTCTGCTCCTATTAAAAACAGGCTTTGGAAAACAATACTATTTCTCTAAAATGCCGCTCGAGTAAACTCTCCCGATTTTTTTTCCTTGCTGGTCTTGATGAACACGCTTCATTCGCCTTCGCGTTCCCGCTCTTTCCGCGGTGCACTCGGTCTGTCTACTTAATCTAGCGTGGCCTGGGTCTCCAAATCGTTGCGCCCCCTCCTCCGCCAGCACCCACATCGCCATTTGATGGGCGACGATGATCAGAACAGCTCTGTTCTGCTCTGAACCATGTTTCGGACGCAATCCTTGCATAAAGACGATCATATGCCATTATATACATTAATTTGAGCATTACAAAGTACTTTTTTTAAAAACCTTACAAAGTACATTGATGCTGCAACTAGTGAGAAAATAAGAGAACTTTTACATGGTCAATGTCGGGTGTATATCTCCACGTCCATATTATCTCTGACTCTGTGTCCTGTCTGTGGTTTCTTTACAGTTAACTAATGCATTGATCACCTAGCTTGAACGTCCATACCCACCACTAGCAGTTAATTTCAGTTACTAATATATTAATCTCTGAAACTGAAAAGTCCCATAATCTTATGCACTCTCAAATCCAATTTACTGCCGCATCCCCGAAATAGGACGTCTCCCTTCATGATGCCATTTTATCAGTCTCACATGTTGGTGTGCTTGGCCCCATGAAGCATGGGTCATCCCTTTGCGGAATCAAAATTTTCGTATGTAAAGATTTATTTTCAGCAATGGAAACAATGAAACGAAAATCATTACCATTCTCTTTTGCTTTATGGTCAGGATCTCTCTCTCTCTCTCTCTCTCTCTCTCTCTCTCAAGTTCGTCTGTTTTTCAGTTCATGATAATTGTGTGCAGATGCTTTGATGTATTTCTTTTTTTTAACCCAGAAGTAGTTGCACCTTGCATGCAAGTGATGGGCTCGATAGCTAGAGCTTCTTGCCCAGGTATAAACCAGAAAAAAACTGTAGTTGCGCATGGCACCAGCGGCATGCAGGTACCTTTTTCTCAGCATGCGGGCTCTATTAATTTCTTACTTGCATGTGCCTTGAGTGTGGATCAAAACGAAGTCTTAACTAATTAAGCACAAAACATGATTCTATTTCTGGCGTCACAATCACATTTTGAAGAAATATAAGCATCATGGCTATACATCGCGAGATCGTAAATCTTTATTGGTATCTAGCCAAACAATACACAATGATTTTTAAACATGTATACTATATAATAATCTTGAATCTGAATGCTTCTGTCACTAACACAATTCCCTACTATTCGAACAATCAAAGGAAAAAAATATAACCTTGCAGTAAACCAAAGGATGTGTTGTATAGCAGAGAAAAAAACATTCCTCAAACTACCCAGTAAAATTTTAGTTTTCAGACCTTCATAATTCACCATTTTGGAGGCACATAATAATCTAAAGTTAATAATTTTCAAAAATTATGTTGTATACTCCATTCAATGTTTAAGTCCCTCCCCCCCCCCCTCCCTCCCCTCAACCAAAATTATCTATGGGTGTGTTCATTTCCTGGGGTCTAAATTTTATAGCTGTCACATAAAAAAGAATCTTACTATTTAAGAGTAATAAATAAAGTTTAATTATAAAATAAATTACATGCCACTAGACTAATTTACGAGACGAATCTAATGAGATTAATTAAGTCGTGATTAGAAGATGATTATTGTAGCATCACTTTAGCAAAACATAGATTAATTAATCTCATTAGATTCATCTCGAAAATTAACACCAATCTGTCAAAAGGGTTTTGTCATTAAATTGATCGAAATATTCATAAATAATAAGATTCTCTTTGATGTGACAACGTTAAATTTTAGAGGGCAGGAAACGAACAAGGCTTATATATGAGTAGTTTTTATTTAATCAACAATGTTCTTTAAGCCATCCCTTTTTTTATTAACCAACAGGGACAACAAGTAAATATATTTCTATATTATCATTTGCATCAATCATTGTTTTTGAATTTCATATAAAAGTTTCGCAGCAACACGCGGGGTGTCATCTAGTTTATAGGATACGATGGGCACCTGGTGCATCAGCATTGCGTCGAACCAAAACTTTCTATGTGTGAAAACCGATTTTGTTTAATCCCGGTGTTTTTAGGACCCATGGTAATAATAAGAAATGCTTAATTTTCTTGCCTTACAATGAGGCATATGATGTATCTGACTTGGAAGTGAGTGCGTCTATAAGCATTTGATTTCAGGTTTTTATTCAGCATGGTTCGACTTAGGTCGACGTAGAAATTGGTCCATTTTTTCTCTCTCCTTCCTTTGTTAGATGTCCGAAGTCTTGAGTGTACAGGAAACGCCAGGTAGACCACGGTTCAATTGCTGAGAACGTTGCTGGTGCTCAAGCTGAGGTCCTGCACGAACCGCGGAGACCGGCAAAGTGGAAGGCGATCGAGCTCGACGCCAACCTTGCAGGTAGCACGCTACACCTGCTCGATCATCTTGCACGATGTTGGTCGGGCACGTCCCGGCCACAACCGGGAGCAGCGCGATCATGCTGTCCCCGCCCACAGGCCAAGCTGAATGAATGGCACTGTACCACAAGAACATCTCAACATTGTGAGCTAACTTGCCCACGACTCAATGTTGCCATGATCCGCCATTGGCGCTCCATGCCGCACGACTCGGACACTACGACCACTCGTTCCGCGTAAACAGGCACACGCCGTACAGATTACACAAGACGCGCTCCAGACAGTTAGAGCTCAACAAACTACCAGGTAAAGTTTGAATTCGATGAAACTAGCGTAGGATTATTCAACAGGGTGTACGCCTAACCATGATATTTTGGTTTCCTCCAATACCTCAAGATTCAATATCCTAATAATGGCAAGGGAGAAATGAAGAAGACACATGTGTAAAAATTCGTCATGGAACGGTTGGCATCTAAGAGCTTTATATGGAACTTGTAAACATGCAAATTTTCTGCAGGTTTTGTCATCCATTTATCATGTGAGTGCACTCGTCAACGAATCATTTGCATTTCAATTTGTTTAGCTCCTTGCATTCGCATGGTGTGTTAGTGGAACGCTGTTTATACGTTCTGAACAAAGAAGAGGAAGCTAATCGTATTTACCATTTTTAGTGCTTTTAAAATTCACTAGTTTTTTAGGACTCTTAAAAGGAGGGTACTATTTATTTGTGAAAAAGGATGGTACTATTTATTTAGGAAAGATAAGAATAATACGAGATAGGCCAGCACTACTGGAATCGACCGGTTCCCCTACCGTTTCTGTCTTTCCCTAGTAATATTACAGAGTCCTAGGGAGCATTTTAATCCCTAGGGTGAGCTGGTAGAACGGAAGGGAAATCAAGAGTTTCCCTAGGAAACCTTCTTATTCGTAGGGACGTGAAGTGTCTATGTTGATCAAACATCGAAATGGAGTGATTGAAGAGAATCAAACAGCAGCTGTTGATGAACAAGATAGGGGATCTGATTCAGAAATTGAAGATCAGTACCTAGATGATCCGGATGACTTTTGAATGCATCTGTGGTTTGTTTTGTAGATTTTACTCTTTTACTCTCATCTGTTAGCATTTACACTTCATAATGTTGTCTAATACTATAACTTACGTACATAATGTTGATGAACATAGGGATGACAATTTCACACCGAGGGACACGTAGTAGATCTTCCAATAGTACTGCTGCTACGGAAAATACAATTTCATTTCACAATGAAGAAATTCCTGATGCTCCTGGAGTGGCCATTGATGATCCAGATGAAGTTTATTTGCGTGGTAGTGCTGACCTACCTCCCGCCATCTCTAATGTGCAGGATCGTCCCTTGCTTACCATGACAAGAAAAACGTAAGTTTAGCCTATTTTTGTATTTACTTGCAACTTTTATGCTACTTAGCACTCATATTATGTAGACATTTCTTAACATTACAATTTTATAGCCAATGGATTCAAGAACCACCACCAGGAGAAGGAAGGACACCATCAAGTGTTTTGACTGTGCTACTGAAAAAGTGTCATCCTGGGCTGGTTGAGTATAGAGGCAAAACTGTGGTGGCATCATCGTGGAAGCACTATCAAGCTGCAAAGGACACTAATGGTAAATCAGTGGCAGATGTTGTTCAGGAACGTTTTTGGGTAATTTTTTCATTTCAACTTACATGTATTACTTCATTAGTAATTGTTACACTTCTTAAAAGCAGGATAGTAGAAAAATAAGTTTTTATGCTTTGTTAGTAATCATGTTTGAAATTATATTGCAGCTAAGGTTCAGATATGATCCAACCAAAGAATCTGAAACAAGGGAACATGTTGGTCGTTGTTATGATCAGCTCATAGGAAGCATAATTTATTATGCAAGAATCTATGCCACAAGAGAGCATTTCCGCATTGTGAGGAGAAGAATGATATGCGACAAGATTGCTGGCTAGTTTTATCTGACAATGGAAGAATATATTGAGCAACATCCTATGTGGTGCAAGGAAGCTTGTTGGAGTACTTTGGCTGCTGAATGGAGCCATTCAGATTTCCAGAAAAGATCTGAGAGAAATCGGGCCAATCGCTACAGCAGTAAATTTAAACCTCACAAAGGAGGATCCAATTCTATTGCAACAATACGTCAAAAACTGGTTAGTTCTCGCTTACTATGTTACACTGGACAATTACAACTAGGAATATATTTAAATTGAATTCTTTTTTATTCAGACTAAGGAAAGAGGAAGAGAAGTATCGGAAGTTGAGGCCTGGGTTCATACTCATAGGGGGAAAAATCCTGAAGACTTGGACTCACTAAACACTGAAGAAGCTACAACATGCCTAGTAAGATTTTTGAAATTTTGTCTAGGGATCATCTCTGATTCAGTTTGCACATGCTTATTTTGTAGTGTCCCTTTGATTCACTACACAGGAGAGATACAAAGCTAAAGCAATAGAATTAAATGGACCTGATTTCGATTGGTTGCACTCTCCAATTGATGTCAAAGCTCTTTATGAGTGCTCTTGTGGTCGACAACATGGGAAATGGGCAATATTTAATGGGATTATTGACGATAGAGAGGCTGCAGCTGAGGTTAAGAGTGGTCGTGCCTCATCAATAGCAGCGAAGCGTTGGCGTCAAGAAGAACAAGAGCGTATAAGGAAGGAAGCTCATGATAGTCGTTCAGCCAAAGAATATGCCCAAAACATGTTGGAGTGGGGTAGAATGGTACAAAACCACAATGAAAATATCCAAAAGTTTATGGAGGTGAGACATGACATCATGTTTTGTTGTTAATATCATTTTGACTAATATCTAAACATGTGCACCGTGTATCATTTAATCATAGAATCTGGCTGCACACACTGGAATGCCTGCTACTGCAGTTCCTCTTCCACCGCCTCCCCGTCACTTCCTCCGACGTTTGGTCTTTCAATTTCTCCTAATCAATCTGTTGGAAATGTGAGTTGTTAATTGGATGGTTCTAAAATGTACCTGTTTTTTAGTGATTGTAGTATCAAATATTGGCCCAGTCTAATATTCAAGTATTTCGTGTAGGTTGGTACCTTTAGCTCATCTATTCGAGTTGAAACACCTGATGAAACATTGAGTCGGATTGCTTATGGAGGATATGGTGGTGCTGTCAATTTCCCTGCCAATGGTAGTGCCAATAGGATTGATGGCCATGTGAATGCGATGAATGCGACAAGTGATGGTGGCCCTGTGAATGCAACTACAAGTGGTGGTGGGAACTACTCTCCTCCACAGGGTGATTTCCCTCTATATTAGCATGATGCATGAATGCATACTTAGAATATGGGTTGGAGTGGTGGCTTTGGAGCTGCTGGTGATGTCTGAAGATGCAGACAGTTTGGCTCATCGAGCTGCTGCATAGGAATATTTTGTTGCCTGTAGTACAATTGTTGCTATAATGTGTCTACTTCATAACATTTCCTATGTGTTGTTCTAATGTACTATGTGTCGTTGTAATGTACTATTTGAATCAAATTGATGAATGATTTGTGAGATTAATGCATACCTTATTGTTCTTGTATTTTTTTCCAATTTATGGTGGTTCAAATTAATTTTATAATATTTACTAATTATCAAGTGTAATTAAAAATATTTCTGCGTTATGTTGTTCACGTTTCTCCTAGAGGAAGAATCGTAGGGGTCTTTGTTTGTTTCCTAGGGAACTTCTCATTTCCCTACAAACTTCGGTTCTAGGGACAACTATCAGGTTCCCTACAAGCATAACTCGTAGGAAAAGGTGTCGGTTTTCCTATTAATCAATTTCGTAGGGACAGAATCTTTCCCTACCGCCTCCTCCGTCAACCGTAGGGCACCTCGTCTTTCCCGTCGAATATTTACCTAGGAACCGTTCCCGAGGGCCTTTCGTAGGGAAACTCTTTCCCTGCTGTTTCAGAGGTTGTCCCTAGTAATTTCATCTCTAGGGAAACCGGGCGATTCTAGTAGTGCAGCCCAGGGAAGGCTTTCCTTATATTGGAATTCCTCCCAAAGGTCGGATACTAAATATCAAGGAATACTTGTACTTATTATACGATATTTATAATATTTTTAGGACTCTTAAAAACTGATCTTCTAATTACCGACTCCATAATCCGTGTAGCTTAAGTTTGACTAATCGTGTTGATGGGGCCAGAGGGCATCTCTTCATTGCAGCAAAGCTCTCTCTAAAATCTCAATATGAAATGTGCAATGTTCGCTCTTAGACAAAAACTCCATAATCTGTGTTATTTTGGATCTTCAAAGCTCTTACAACCTATCGAAACAGCTCCCTCGAGGATACAAGTTATTTTGGGTCATCCAAATACAAAAACATAGAAGACACCGTTTCCCACTCGAATTTGAATAGTTCCGTTGATGTTACCTTGTTCCCCACTCGAATTGGAATAGCTTGGCTCATGCCACCTTGTTGGTTTTGGGATCCATTGCCAGGCACCTAAAAGGTGAGTCAACCATTGTTTTACTCACTACCACCTCCTGTCAAATCCCATTGCTTTGAATTCCTTAGGCTATCTCAATGTTTTCTTACCGTGACACTGCATGCCAAACTTAATCTCATCGCTTTTCAGGCCTCCGCACGTCTCAGTGGTACGTAAGCTCAAGACAGTAGTGCTTAGCAAGGTACAATGCTCAGTTTGATGACCCCACTGGCCAGAATCACCCATACTCACGTGTTCCTATGGAGCCCTTCGAGTTCAAAGAAAGTTGGTGTTATACTTTTGAGTCCTTCGAGTTCAAACAACGTTTGTGTGCTGCTTTTCTTTAACCAATATCACCTCACCTCCCTCCAATCCAACCGGAGCTGAAGTTCAAAAGAAGTATGCAAGCGCTTCATGCCTACCTCATGTGCTAATGGTTAGAGCATGGCTGATAACATCGCAGGTGCCGGCGATTCAAGAAGGCACCTCATATGCGCTCTCATTTGTACCATCTAGTATAGTGCTATTCATTTGGATATTTAATTAGGCAGTTTTTGCTGGCACACACGTTTCCAGTGGGAGTTTCATTAGCATTAAATAAGACGCCACAAAAGCAAAAGAGGTGATGTGGCATGCCAATTAATATGAAACTGGGCAAATGGGTTTCATAGGGATGAAACTCATTTGACACTGTTTCATAGATATAAAACTTCATTGAAACTCCCATTGAGAGCATAGAGTTTTATCCAAACACGTTTTGACCAATCTCAATGCAACAAATAGATATTCAATTAATGCTATAACTTGCCTTAAATTTTTACACATCCGATGTGGCACTCTTGAAAACAGTAGGATGAAACTTTACATTAAGACTAGCCTTATGTGCACTTTTACTTTATGTTCATCTAGATCTACGTGGCTATGATCACGCCAGTATCACAACACCGTTAATGGGTCACATGGAAAATGCATGACAGCACAGGGCTCAGCCACTTATTTCTGTTTCAACTGAGTCCCGGGATTGACCATTTATTTCTCTTTATTACTTTTAACGAATAAACATTGTAATCCAAAAGACCAGTAGTAGAGCACCGCAAAAGATTATTGTATCCCAAAGATATGCCTGAATCACATTGTATTATTTAACCTTACCAAAAAGAAAAGAAGTTATAAATAATTGCATGAGCAGCATCACGTTATTGGTCTCATGAAGTTGTCAACTAGAAGCTATATTTTACTTGAAGTAAAGTGAGCATTCAATGGATATTACAGGGAAGCCTGCATATATAAGTGAAGCAACTCCCTGTTTTTATATCTCATGAAAAGATCATCATGAAGATGAACCCATCACTATAAGCATGCATATATAGTGAGGAAATACAGAACAACCATGATATAGTATTGAATCATCTTGAAAGATGAATGTGGGAGAGAATTGAAGTTTAACAATATTTCCTCCGACTATTGCTATTGTTTCTCTTATGAGAAGCCGAATCTGGAAACAAAGTCCATGGCATAAATGCTTGAAGCATTTACATTGGGTCAATGAATAAAGTAGTTGCGAATGGATCATAAACAATGGTGAAGATTTATGGTTCATAAGTCACGAAAACTTATTCTCCTACTCCTGAAATATTCTGAGTATTTCTGGCAAGACATTGAATAAATGCAGTGAATCAAGTGGATTATGTAAATGCATATAATGAAATCCTCGAAGGATTTGAAAGTCTCACGAAGAGCATTAGAATGAGAAGTCTCACGAAGAGCATCCATGAAGCAGAATCACTTACCGAATAGACACATGAAGAGCATCTCATAGAAGGAGAATATTTATGAAGACTATGATCTTGAAGATCTCCATAGAATGTTGTATTATTGCAGCAGCTTTTATGAAAGAATTATCCTACAAAAGGATATATGTGCATGAAGCACATTTCTCTATTACTCTCAAGACTTTGAACATGAAGTTCAAGGAATGTCCATGTGAGGGGTGCATATTGAATAATATTGATCATGAAGATCATATTTGCTATTCACGAAGAATATACTATCATAATAACCATAAAGGTTATGTATTGTATTTCTTTTTCTTTATGAGTTTTACTTGTAGGTTTCTCACGGAAGCTTTTTGACGAGGCAATACATCTAGTAGCAAGATACAACTTGACACCGATCATGTGGCATTGGAATGAATTAAGCAAATCTTCTAGCATCTAAGAGGAACTGAAGATCTCACATTATACAAGAAGATGACAGGTTTAAATATGTCAAAGAAGCAGCTGATCAACGAAACAGATCGGTCATTGCTACATTGACAAATTACTCACAGATCATCGCATTGTTCGAAGCTATCAAGAAATGCACATGGCTCAGGATAATGTAGTTGTATATTGACTTGTGGAGAGGCATATACTCCATCCCCTAAAGTTATCTATGAAGATAATAGAGCTTATATTGCACAAATACAATCGAGATACATAAAGTCAAATTGGACATAACATATGTTACCTAAATTCTTCCACACACATGATTGCAAGAGAAGGGAAAGATTTTGACAACACATGTCTGATCTTGTGACAATCGCGCAGATATGTTCACAAAGGCATTACCAACTCGCACTTTTGAAAAGTGTTGGCTTGGTATTGACAGACTTAGAGAAGTGATTGGAATAGGGGAGAAGTTTCCTAAGTACACCACATTCTCGAATTAAAATAACTATCTAGAAGATAGTTCATATCGGTCATGCAGATCGATAAGCATTAATCACGAAGATTGAAGCATTGTATTCTTTTCCGTTATGAGTTTTTCATATGAAGCTTTCTCGTTAAGATTTTTGATGAGGCAATGTGTGCAATACAAGTAGTGGTAATATGTGCTCTTTTCTCTATTTTTCGCATTGGGTTTTACGGAGTTTTTATGAGACATATTTATCACGATAAAGAGTCCATGTGGACGGCTTTATCGAATATGGACCCAACACGCAGTAGGGTTCCATGCTTATAAATAGTTGAGGAGACACCCCATATAATTACGCCAGAAACAATGAACAAAGAATTCGTCTCCTCTATTTTATATATGCACTTTTACTTTATGTTCGTCTAGATCTACGTGGCTATGATCACACCGGTATCACAACACCATTAATGGGTCACATGGAAAATGCATGACGGCACGGGGCTCAGCCACTTGTTTCTGTTTCAACTGAGCTGCATCCCGGGATTGACCATTTATTTCTCTTTATTACTTTGAACGAATAAACATTGTAACCCAAAAGACCAGTAGAGCACCGCAAAAGATTATTGTATCCTGAAGATATGCCTGAATCACAGTGTATTATCTAACCTTACCAAAAAGAAAAGAAGTTGATACAAATAATTGCATGAGCAGCATCACGTTATTGGTCTCGTCAGCACGACCCACGGTGATCTTTGTCACACAGGACAGGGGAACCTCGCAGATCGTCACGGTGATCACCGCCCGCCGGTGAAGCCAGCGGACGGAGTCAATCTGGTGATAAGATGGGTATCCGGTGACCCGACTTATTCATGAAGCCAGCTTGGTTCAGGTTGTCCATCTGCAGCGGCATGTTCGTCAGGTCTGCGTCGTCGTTCTCCTCCCCGTCCATCGACCTCAGTCACCGGCGGCCACCGTGGTCCAGGACGACGGCCGCTCCCGTGTGATGTTGCTGGGTTCCTTCTGTTCGTTGTTCCGCCATGACACTAATGTGGCTGAACCAGAAGGCTCTGGCCTGACTGGCTGCAAGCCTCACCACGTTCCCTGCAACGCATGGGCGGATACCACAAGGGCTTGGGATCAGGCCAGTCCGCGATCCTTTTTCAAACAAAACAAGACACTCGTGTGGAATATAAGTGATTTTGACTACACTTACCATAACCGTGAGATTGTTGACAGGATCCACCTCCAACGAAAGCGAGAAATATAGCAACGGCCGCTTTGACCTCCTTGACAGAAAAAGGTTAGCAACTTGCCATCCGATTACTGTTCTATCCTGAATTTGTTTGCAAACCCTGCAAGATATAAATTGTCCCTCCCTAGCACTAGTGTAGTTGCATCTGTATCCTTGTTCCTCTCCTTCGAATCTTCATGCTCCATCATGCTCCACCTAGACGGTCGCTCCATGTTCCGTATTCGGATCTTGTCGTCTGTAGCGCCTTCACGGCTATGTGGTTGAACGTCACACGTTGGTTGCAGGCGGCACCGCCACTTGCTCGAAGCAGTGCAGGGTGCAGTTGAGAGTGGGGGATCTGGTGGCAGGAGGAGGGTGGCGCGCAGTTGTGAGAGCAGCAGAGTGCAGCAGGACTAACCATGATATTTTGGTTTCCTCCAATACTTCAGGTGGGTTATAAGTGTCCTCACAGTTGCAATAAAGAAACACATAAGACAAATGTTTGAAACTCATCATAGAGCAGTTGGCATTTGAGGTTTATATAAGCATGCAATATATAGTTCTTGCAGGCCATCTGAAAAAAATTACTACATAATTGTCATTCATTTATCATGCGAGTGCGCTCAGAGAACCCACATTTTGTATTTTGCTTTGTTATGCTCCTTGCACTCGCATGGCACACTGTTCATACATTGTGGCTGACCATACAACAGAGGTATACAATTATGTTAGCATTTGGCTAGTGCTCTTAAAGAACTCAACCTTGTAATTGCAAACTCTCCATAATATGTGACAGCTGTTAGTTATGATGGTTCAGAAGAAAGCTTAGTCATGATTGTTGTCGTGTGACAAATTATATGTCATGATAAAACAACTCGATGAGTTGTGAGCCAAAATTACAATTACATGCATGTACCGAACGTCCACGACTATATATTGGTCATGGACGGTGTCGTAAACTTGGCGGACCTCACTTGATTCAAGAGCATTCATTTGAATGCCTATTTTTTTCAAAAGGATGAATCATATTTTTTAAAAAAAGAAACAAACTCCTCGGCAGATTAAATCAAACGCAACAAGCAAGAGAGTAAAGCAGCCACACAGCATATTCAGAAATTCAGAGTTCAGCAAAACCAAGAAAAAGGGCTGTCAGTAACCAGATCAATTGAAACTTCTGAATCGGAATATATGAAGATTATTAGCAGAACTGCACTTTCTGAACTCACGATAACAGTAAGAAAATAATCCAATAGTTTCTCCATCCACACCATTTTTAACGTATTATAAGAACAATGCAAGGCATTGATATTGAAATCCAGGAGGCACTGTAAATGCAAGTGTACATTAGTAGAGAGTAGTGACCTGAAACTGCAGCTATTCAACTGCTTCTTATCTCAAAGTACGATCGTAATTCAAGAGCAGCAATTTTTCCAGTGATCTGCTTGCACTCTGCTCAACAGAATTCATGGAAATTACAGCAGTACTCTGTTCATGGGCGGAGCCAGAAAATGAACATGAGGCGGGCCAAGTAGTGATAAACATGTATTGCGGAGGGCAAATTAAAATTTCGTATGAAAATACATGGTGAAAATTAGAGAAGTTTTTCGGTCTATAATACTTGCAAGTAGTTTTGAAAAATACTTGCAAGTAGTTTAAGGGTATTTTTGTAATTTTACTAATAATTAATGAATTTATATTTTTTTTAATTAAAATATAATTTAGATATATGAACCACAACTTTATTGTAAAAATAATATTGAACACATTATTAACATCAAAGATTAATTACATTATTAATTTTCATTTATATTATCATGAAAATATAAATTAATCATGATAAATCTATCGCGTTGACGATAATACCCTCAACATGGTAAAATACTTGCAAGTAGTTATGTATTTATGATCTTAAATATCCACCGTTGGATCAAACTACTGCCAAGTAGTTTTGAAAAACTACTTACAAGTATTGTGGATCGAAAAACTCCTCGAAAATTAGTGTACACTACTAATGTGCAGCTAGCGTAGGGACGCAGGCCCCTCCCCCTGCATATCAGCTACATATATTGCCTCGACTGTTTCTCTTGCCAACAGAACGATACTATGGATATATTGAGGACTGAACATATGTGACAGATATACCCAAAACTATACAATGGTCCTAATTAATATAACGACATGTAACTGAATAAGTTATTCATTTTTGTTAAAAAAGAAGTTAATAGGTTTCTAAATTATTTAGAACTGACAAAGGTGAATTATTGGCTTCTGGTTTAGTTATTTGACTGAAGAAAGTGAAATGCTTTGGACATGCCACAAGGGTTGTTGGTGATATCTTTTTATGCGCCGAGGCACTGTCATTGGCAGTTCCGATTGCCTGACCTATCTACTTGGGAGAGTTAGTTGCTACAAAATCGTGAGAGAACTCCCAGTGTGTGCCTGCCTGATTCAGAATCAGAACACATAAAAATCTTCCCACGTTTCTCTCAAAGAGATGAAAGCAGCCGTTGTTATTTTTCTCGCTTTGAGTTGTGTGGCGGGTCCTGTCAGCCAGCACCATCATGGTAAGTGTAGTCAAATTTGGCAGTTCATTTTTCATTATATACCTGGAAGTTAAAAATTTGGCACGTACGCGTCAACGCGTGTGCTGTATTTGTTTGGAAAAGGATGATGAAGTGGCCGGACCCCAAGCCCTGGTGGTATCCGGTCTGAGGACCCGAATTTCACTAAAATGAAACCCGGACCTTTTGTACCTCTATGTCACTCCTAGGAGTATGGCACGTACATCCAACACATGTTAGTACAGAAAAACCATAAATAAAGAGAGTAATCAAGGCAAGATAATAGAATCTCCAAGTACATTATTACTATGCATAAGTCTCAATCTCAAGAGTACAGGAGCGTGGCACGCGAGCCATCGCGAAATCATAGTAGAAATCTAGCGGAAGCGAAGCGGAAGCATCTCCGATGAAGGACCGTGGTGAAGACCATACCCACAAGCGACTCGAGTGTAGGCGAGACCATCACTCCTCTCCGTCGGCTCCCTCAACCGGCTCGGCCGGCTCCTCGGCAACGGCGTCCGAAAAACAAAGTGATAAAGCCGTGAGTACATAACGTACTCAGCAAGCCGCAAACTACCTAGCAACAATGTATGCATGTTGGGATAGTTCAAGAAATGGCAAGGGCTCGCACCTAAAGCATTATTCCTCAAGTCTATGTAAATCATATTTTATTATTAGTCAAATTTTATAAGTGGCCTTGCAGGAAACAACACAATCCTGCAAGGGTCAAGTTTTATGTCCCGCACACCTCCACGGGACCATAGCTCGAAGCCGGAAGTAAAACACCTATCGGAGGGGAGAAGTAGTAAATGCTAATCAAGTGGGTCGCTCGGAGGTAGTGCCCATACTTTGGGCTAGACTATACGTATAGATTTATATATCTCTGCAGAGAGTAAGCAACTATACCCACGTGAAGAGGTACTCAAACAAAAGACCACCGTCGTGGCCCAAGCAAGCAACACTCACAAGATCACTCCTCAAAGCATCGAATGGGTGGCGCCCGTCCCTCGAGTCCGGAATTCTCTAACCACAACATAGGAAAAGAAGGTTCGAAGGGTGTGACAAGGCGTATCACGGGCCGGGTGGGATATCCTCTGCTTGTGGGTCGAGACAAACGCTCCAACACCCACTATCACTAATCTCTACACCACAGCGGGCCACCCATTCCTCCGCTAAGTATCATGATCCAGCCCGCCCATACAAGTCACGTGGTATGCTAGTAGACCAAAGAGCAAGCAAGCACAAGAACCGGTCCTTAAGCTGCCGGGCGAGTCACCATCCCTCTCCTCAAAACAACAGTCTCAACAACGAGTATCACCATAACAGGGCCCCATAACCCAAGGCCCCTCCACAACTGTACCCGCAACAGTACTCTCCAAATAGAGACTCCCCGAAGTCTCCCAGCACCTAACCACCTACACACTCGCCCCGCAAAAGGTCCTACGAGGTATCTAGTACGAAACTCGACACCTAAGAAACACCTACAATTTATTTTACACAAAAACATGTATAGTCATCATGGGGTTCAATTAAGCAACTAAGCAAGTACTAAGCATGCGAGTAACGATGAGAACAACCTCGTGGCAAACAGTGGCAAGGATGGCATAGTATGGCATAGGTAAACTACAAGTGCAAGTAACCATTAATCATGCATGGTCCAATTTAATACAAGTACTAAATAGGAGCAAGAGTGGTCAAGGATTACGGCTTGCCTAGATAGGGCTGCTCCCAGGCCGGGTCGGCGTACTTGTACGGCTGCTCCGGTGGAAACTCCCCAAACTACGGCTCGGATGGGAACTCCTCGGCACCGTCCGATAGACGGATCGTGAAACAGGGGTTAGGCACGCATAACGAGGCAATAGGAAAAAGTACAGAATTAACGACGGAAATTACGGTACTAGAACATGACCAAAAGTTACACTAACGCGTAGAGAACGTCGCTACGAGTCCAACGCAACTGACCGCGTATTTTTCTCGAGTCTCCAGGAAAAAGATATGAATTTTCAAAGAAAAAGGAATTATAGAAATTCAAGAAAATCCAGGAAAAGAAAAGGAATATTCCCTGGAATATTCTTCGACACGCGGACACCACGTCAGCACTACGTCGGTGCCACGTTGGTTAGATACCCTACAGATCAGCACCACGTGGCAATTCTTCCGCCACGTGGTCGCCACGCGATCGCCACGCAGTCGACAACCGGGAGCTACGCCGGCGAAATTCAGCCACGGTGGCGCCACATCGGCAGAAAGTCCGCCACGTAGATCGCCACGCCAGCACGATGGACCGGGTCCACCAGGAGCTCCTCTCTCCTTTTCTTTCTACGGTCCACGAAGACCGGGTCTACGCACCCGTTCAAACTCAACCTCGTGGACCAACGCCGACCAGCGGGCCTCGCGACGGACGTCGAGCATGACGTCATGACACCGGAGAGGGCGGCGCCGCCCAAGCTCCGCCGCGGCTCTTGCCGGAAGTCCCTCTCCCGGCGCTACGGCTCGCCGCGCGCTCAACGGAGCACGCTCGCGGCTCCACCGCGCACCCGCCAGACCTACTAAGCTTCGACTAGCTCCTCGCGGACAAGCCCCGGCGGCACGCCGGAGTTTCCTGCGGCGGCGGCGCGAAGAGGGGAAACCCCACCGATGCGAAATCTTCCACTTTGAGCACGCCACTAGGTTGCTCATGCAGCGAGGAGCAAAACTACTCTCGTGCTTACCCAAAAAGGCGACCGGAGGCCCGCCGGCGACGAGTACCGCGGCGGCGGCCATGGCGGATCCACCGCGGACCACGGAGCAACCACCTTTCTCAACCGAACACACGCGCACGAGCTTCTCCTACATCGCGTGGCACCGCTCCACCACACGGACATACATGAGCACGTGCACAAGCTAAACCTCGCCGGCGTCCATGGAGACGGCGGCGGAAATTCGACGGGAAGCCACGGGACGACAAGAATCCCACGAAAAGAGGGGGTTTTGGGTGCGGCAACTCACCAAGACTCCTTCGCGAGCTCGAGCTTGACCGGAGAGGGTCGGGACTAGTCCGGCGACGAGGCGAGCTCCCGGACGGCGGCGAGGAAGAACAGAGGCGGACGGGCGGTGACCGCGCTCTCGACGTTCCCGAGCTACAAGGCGGATACAAGCCACGGGTTAACTCCAAATAACGCGGCGCACGATGGTGAGTAAAGAACGTAGGGGAGAAAAGGACGAGCCGCACCGGAGGGGAAGAACGACCGCGAGGCTCCCGGCGGCCAAGAACTCCAAAGCGCCCGCTCGTCCGCTACGCTGCACCAAGGAGATGTTCGTGAGCACCAGCAGGACCGGCGAGGGACGAGGATCACGCGGGTGGCCTTGGTTCTCACCGGAGATGAAGACGAAGGGGACGACGAACGGCGGCGCAGCCTTAGGGTTAGGGTTCTCCCGCACCGTGGCGGCGCCGGGTGGGATGAGGAGGATATGGGGGCGGCGTAGGGGTTTTGTAGGTTCAAAAAGGTGGAGGGAGCAGGTAACCAGCTGGGCGGCAGCTTGTACGCGCGACACGCGGCGTTTTCTCGGCGTTTGGGTCACGTGTGCGCGGCGCGGGTGAAAAAGGTGGAAGAAGCTACTATGCTTCGCGGGTTGGGCTGGTTGGGCCGCGAGACGAGAAGGGGAAGTGGGCCATGCGGAGATGATTCGGCCTCGAAGCGAAGGGAATTCAAACAATTGATTCGCCAAATCTTGTGTTTTTTATTTCAATTTGATTCGAATTGAAATACTCGCCAAGTTTTCATCGAAGCTTTTCCAAACTCGAGTATTTTTTTATTACATGAATTTAGAATACAAAATTTGGGCTGTTACATCCGGGCGCTTCGTTGGATTTGGACGTTGGGGCGGCACGCCCGGACGGATTTGCGGGGAGCTTGGTGGCCCTCGCGGAGACAGTCAAGCCCGAGCCTTCCGGTTCAGCCACATTTCTGCCATGGCGGAGCAGCGAGCATGATGAGGATATCCTTCATTATTACCTGCTGGTAAAGACGTAACACAAATCGACTAATCTTAATTGTAGTCGGGTGACGATCATATGAGCCTCCGAATAAACCCATCTTGCTTAGCTTGGAAGCAGGAAGTCACATTAAAAGGGAGAGTCACCATTCCCCTATCGGACTAGTCTTTTATGGAGATTGGGTCTTTCCACGAGTGGGTGCGCCGGAGTTACGGTGTTAAGATTGCGGGGGCCAGGTCGTGTGTACCTGAAACCGGAACGATATGTCGTGCTACCGGAGTTGTGGTGCTAAGACTGCAGATTCGGGTCGTGGATCTAGAACTGGGTCGGTGTGTCGCGCTTTTTCAACCCCACCGGGCCGGGATGTATCATTTGGTATCGTAGCTGGACCCAAGTTAAGAAGGGGAGAATGATGAGGATATCCTCCATTATTAGTTTATTACCCGCTGCGAAAGACGCAACACGGATGGTTTAGTCCTAGTTGTAGTCGGGCGGCGATCATGTGAGCCTCTCGAATAATCCCATCTTCCTCAGCTTGAGAGGAGAAAGCCACCTTAAAAGGAGAGTCACATTTCTCCTATTAGACTAGTCTTTTAGAGAGAATGAGCCTTTTCACGAATGGATGCGTCGGAGTTACGATACTAAGATTACGGGGACCATGTCATGTGTACCGAAGCCGGATCGGTGTGTCGTGCTATCGGAATTGTGGTGCTAAGACTGCAGGTTCAGTCATGGATTTAAAACCGGATCGATGTGTCGCGTTTTTCCAATCCCACCTGAATCAAGATGTATCACAGCGGGGAGAGTCCCCGCATCACATGAGATCATGGACCACGGTGCTCGCCGACGACTCGAGGGACGGCGAGTTTAACGACGACGACGACGCTGACGCGTCGAACCTGGCGCTGCGGATGGACAACCTGAACCTCGCCCGCTTCACCAACAAGTCGGGCGATTGGTTCGCCTTCGACGCCAGGCCCACCTCATCACCCACGCGACTCCGCTGGGCTTCACTGGCGCCTACGGCGACCTTGCCGGCGGGTACCTCAACCTCCGGGAGCTGCGCCTCGGGAGGGACGCCATAAGGGAGGCGCTCCGCGTGTACGTCGCCGGCGCCGGGGACAAGGAGGTGCTCAAGCGCGCCGTTGGCGGTGATCATCGTGACCATCTGCGAGGCCGCGCGGTTCCCTCGCCTGCGCGAGAAGATCGCCGCCGGCACCTACCTCACGCCGGAGGAGGTGGAGTACGTCGACAACGGGGAGAATTTCTCCTGCTCCATTCTTATCGACGCCAGGTACGGACAGTGGAGGTCCGGCAACGCCATGGCGCTCTTCAAGACCTTCAACTTCGGAAGCTTGCATCAGGCTGCGAAAGAAGTCGATCTTCTTGTTCAGCCTAAACACTGCGACAGACCAGTCTACGTGTATTGACCACCAATATCGTGCTTATGCTGCTGCAGCCCATGCAATACTCCTTTCCTTTCTGGTGAAGAATAAATATTATATATGAGATTCAGGCTCTATTATCATGCTCTATTGAACTATAATACTACTATCTATTTCTCTTTGGAATACAATTAATATTTGGTTAAAAAATATAAAGAGAAACGACAAATGCTTCCAGGGACCCAGTTCAGTTGAAACAGAGGAGTGGTTAGGACGTGTGAGGCATCACTGGTACTACGCCGAGGTGTTGCTTCGCCTTCCACCGCGTCCAGCGCAGAATGGCAGTCAGCAGGGACGAGAAGCCTTGCCCGGTTGCGCCTACCTCCCCTGCGCTGCAACGAACCTTGTCGATACGCTGCCGGCTCAACATCAGGTCAACATGATTCTCC
>JAUNZO010003110.1:0-10623 GCA_031894775.1 Chloris gayana
CACGCTTTTCTTGTAACTATTTGTTTGATGACCCTATAGTTCCCACCATTTTAAGTACTTATGACGTTTTTTTAGGCAATTGTATTATTCCACTCCCTATTTCAACATAGCTAACTTAAAATATTTTTAGAAGTTTCACATGAGAAGAGTAAAGAAGTTAACACATTTAGAGAAAAAACTTAAATAAAAGAATTATCAAATGTTATATCTATAATAGAAACGTGATGGAAAGAAAACGTCATGTGAAAGTTGAATTTAAATATCACAATAAATATTAAATAGCTAGTATAAGAGTTAAAAACGGAAAAAGAAGGATCAACCATATAATTCGGTGTCATTACAAATGCTTTTGATCTTTGATCTGTCATTGCAAAAATGACCAAAAGAGAATAAATTATGCATTTTGCTAATCATTTTCTTGATTACATGGCTAGACATTATATAGACCTAACTAAATAATGCATAATTATGTTTTGTTCTTAGGAAGAAAAAAATAATGTGCATTTATTTAATTCAATTTTGTTGGGCACATGTGAAAGGTTCGTAGTATATAGATGAAAATGAAATGTTAGTGCAAAATTAACATTCTACCATGACATTACATCAAACAATTGGATGTTCTATAGGATTACTATGTTATTCAGTCACGAAATAAAGCAAATAATTGACTATTAATCATTGTTTGCTAGACAAAGATGCATTGTATTTCAAATTTATAAAAAATATTTTTTATCTATTTATTTTTTTCAAGTAGCAGGCATACCATTAGTAGTGAATAAATGAAGTGTGTTTACTGACGTGCAAATCAGAACTCATATTTGTATTTTTGATATATGCTTTTGTATAAATCAAATTTATATTACTACATGTTTTATTTTACACATATGATTTTTATGTTTTTAAGACAACATTAAAAGTTGCATTAGAACATAAATCAGTGGTGAGAGGACTAAGAAACTATGTAATTTACTATATGTTGCATCTTCTTAATTTCTGCAGACCTTTATTTTATAACTCAAATTAATGGTGAAAGGACCAAGAAAGTATTATTACAATTCATGAAGTATCTAGAGATAAAATTGCAGTGAGTGGTGGAAGGATTGGAGACCAAATTCTGATTCTTGAAGGATCTAACTAAATATTCCGATGAGCAATGTGGTGAAAAGACACGAAAACGAAAATATTGTTTGTGAAGGATCTAGATGTAAGTACACGGAGGACTGATGGGAGAGGAAATGTTTAGAGTTTATTAGTGTTTTCTTGAAGAGTCTAGAAGTAAAACGTTCAGGTGCGAGATCCAACTTGTATATTTCTCGGTGGGTGGATCTAATGGCTGACATTTTTTGGATGACGCGGCATGGCTTATTTGCAAAAAAACCCACGTGTTTTAGATATATAAAGATTAACCCCCTTTTGATTGTTAGTCTTATTCATAATAATAATAATAATAATAATAATAATAATAATAATAATAATAATAAATGTTTCATATATTTTGTTATGATTCAATTTATCACACAAATTTTGAAACACAACTTATAATCTATTATTATTTATCACACAAAGAAAGTTGTTTGTGGTGCTGCTTGGCCATGTAGTTTTGATATTGCACGGAGTGCACGTAGCACGTCCACATTGATTTGCTAATGCGCATGTCATTATTATACAATATAAAATAGGATGAACAAAGGTCCACTGTCATGAAGGTAAAAAACAGACAGAAAATCGAGGAAATATGAAAGGATAAAGAAGCACTAGCCCCTTAACTTGATGAACCATGTTTGAGATTGAATCACCATCTGTGTGAACAATTTGATTTGGCCGACCTAATTGATGTGAGCTGAGTTAGACTGGCATATAGAATAATAATTAAGCCCCTTTTGATTGTTAGTCTTATTTAAAATAATAATAATAATAAATGTTCCATATATTTTGTTATGATTCAATTTATCACATAAATTTTGAAACATAACTTATAATCTATTATTATTTATATATTTGACCGAGAACGTTCACTCTCAAGGCCTACAAATTCCCACGTTGAGTAAAATAGAAAACAAAAAATTACCCACCACTGTCATTACAAAAATATTATACCATAATAACCATAAATATATTTAAAAATTACCCATTGCTATCATTAAAACAATACACTAAAGTACGCTCCTATGTTTTTTTAATAAAATTCCCCCTCCCCCCCCCCTTCCCCCCCTCTCTCTCCTAAATCCTCACGGTACAAGAGAAAAGATAATGCTCTCTCTTCCTAAATCCTCACGTTACAAGAGAAAAATAATTGCATTCCCATCTTCCGAGACAATAAAAGAGAATGGCTTGATAGACTCACACCACACACATGATCTGAATAGTAGTTGAGGTAGAAATATGATCAAATAGCAATACATGTATTTTAAAAATTATAAAATAAATAGTCAGAACAAATAAATTTTTTATATTGTTGTATCAGAATTTAGTATTTATAATTAAAGATCAAGACAAACCACGCATTTGCACGGGTAGATGTACTAGTTTTACATATTTGAACTAATTTTTAATAAGATGAATGTATGGTCAAATCTCAAATGTAACACAAAAAGCAATGGTGACAATAATCTAAGAATGGAGAGAGTAATAATTAGTTAGGTATATGTTTGGAGATTGGACTAACTGATAGTCCAAGTTGTAGAGAGAAAATGTTGTTTTGTTCTAATCAAAAAATTAGGGGAGGCAGGAAAGGAAACAAAACAATGGGGGGGGGGGATTTTGCAACGAAAGATAAGAACTATTATGACCATGTTACGATTTCTTAGATCAATTAGGCTCCTTCGACTAATAGATAAACAATTGATCCACCAATTGACTGATAGTTACTCCTCTTAGGGCATGTACAATGGGGTGATGTCAGTTGTCTAGAAGAGATGCCGGCTAGGATTTTATCCGAGTTGGAGATGAGAGAAACGGGAAACGAACCAAGTTGTCGAGTATGCAGTCCATAGTCTAAGGGTCTATTTGGTACAGTTTGGGCAACAACTTCAGCTCGACTTATAACCCAAGTTATATCAAAGAGCAGGTTTGAAGAAGTGCTTATGGTTAGAAGTCTGTAATGAGTTGTTTTCATTTTTGTACTACTAGGGTGTAACACCCGGAATTTCGAATTCTGGGATGTGCATGAAATTCACAAAATTTTAAAACTTTTTGAAGCGTATTTAAATATTATCTAAAGGATAATATTATAAACATATTTATCTTTCTTCCTTCTTTAAGAGGAAGAGTTATCTTTTAAACTCAAACAATTATTTTGATTATAAAGTTTCAATAATGAATTTTTCCCAAAAGAACATATGATTTGTTTTGGATTATGAAAATGACCTAATAAAAAGATTGTATTGGTTTATTGTAGAAAACAATATTTTATACAAGGTATTTCACTTTGAAAACAAAATGAGAGCTTTATCATTTCATGTGAGAAAAAGGAGTTATTTCCAAAACTAAATAAAGTTTGAATTATGAAAGCTTTTGAATTAAAGAATACATTTGATTTATAGTTTAAATACTTTAACTATGTGAAAATGGTTTATCAAATAAATGTATTTGTTTTATGCAAACGTTTGCTTCATAAATATATTAGATCTATGAAAAATAGTTTCTATTAATACATGGGATTTATGAAAGAGTTTGTGAAACAATATTTATTTTTGTTTAAAGTATTTTATTTTGTTTTAGTCCTAAGGCATTTTCAACATTAAAATGTTTATTTTTATTTGATGAAGTTTGGCTATAAAAGACAATTTATAAACCCTTTTATACAAAGGCCTATTATCTTCTAAATTTAATAAATTAATATGGACTATTATATTTTGTCCGAAATGCATGATGGTTGAATAGTTAATTAGGTCTTTATTGTGTGAATATTTCTTTTAAAAATTCGAATAGAATTATTTGCATTTTTTGGCTTGTAGCACTAGAAATAAAACCAGAAAAAGAAAAAGGAAAGAAATCCAACCCTAGGCCACTTGGGCCGAAACTCCCGACCCGGCTCTCTCCCTCTCCCTTTCTCTTTTTCCTCGGCTCGCCGCAACCCGACTCGGCCCCGCGGGTCCGGTCCCCAAACCCGCTCGGGCCGGGCGCAACCCTCCCCAACCCTAACCGCCTCCGACCCCGATCCGAGCAACCTCGACGTGCGTGCCACGGCATCTCGCACCCTGCGCCCTCTATTTAAGCAAGGCCCGCACCCCGTTCCCCGTTTTCCCGAAAACCCGCCGCCTCCCGTGCCCCACGGCCGCCGGCATCGCCGCCGGCATTGAAGCCGGAGGCCCAAGCTCGACGCGCCACCACCCGACGCCCCGCGTCGCCCGCCGACGACCGGGACGAGTTCCACCTCACCTCACCGCCTCCGTCCGTGCCGGTGCGACAAGGAAAAGCCGTCGAACGAGCACGCGCACCATTGCCGGACTCCATCGCCGCCTCCACGTCGTCGCGAGCCGCCTCCGATCGATTCCCCGTGCCCGCAACCCCCTAGGTGAGCTCGCCACCCCCTTCTCGAGATCGTGCGCCCTAGCTCGAGATCGAGTCGCCTCCGGCGATGCGCCGCCGCGGGATCTCGCCGCCGGCGACCAAAGCCGGTCGGAACACCCACGGCCGTCCGATCGAGGAAGACCGGTCTAGATTAGATCCCCGAAGGAGTACGCCTCCCGGTCTACGGTAGACCCATGGACCGCGGACCTGCCCCCGGTCCACGACCCCATAGACCCGGTCCACGGAATTTTCCGATTTAATTTAATTCGTTAATTCCCGAGTAATTGGTAGATTTGCACATAGACCCCTGTCGTGTAGTTTAATAGCGCATAGGTCCTCGCACTTTTACATAAGCTACCCTAGCTTTATTTTTATTTAAGTTTTAACCCCTGTCGTGACCTAGGACCGTAACTTTTGCAAACAGACCCTCGTAGTTATTTTAATTATGTTTAGGTCCTGCACATTTACAAAAACAACTCTAGGTTTTTCATAAATTATATTTCAGTCCTGAACTTTTACATTTTAGTCCCTATACTTTCTAAATATTATGAATAGGTCCCTGGACTTGACTATTTTGTAGATAGACCCCCATAGTTTTACTATTTTACGTTTAGGTCCTTTTATTTATAAAATCCAACCATAGACTTTATTTTTAATTCTGTTTTAATCCTCGCGTGAGCTAGGACTATAAAATTTATAAATGAACCCTTGTAGTTTGTAAATTTTACGAACGTATATTTTGTGACTAGGTAAATTTACAAGATAGCCCCCTAAGTCTATAGTTAATTACGTTTAAGTCCTTATCTTTTTCAAAAGGAGCCTTAGCCTACATTTTAAATCTGTTTTTGTCCTAACCTTTTTCGTTAAGACTTTTAGTAATTGTTAAACTATTTTTTAAGTCTTTAAGCCATATTTATTTCAACGTTTTAATTATGTTCTTTTTACGAAACACCCCTACTCTTTTATTAAATTACGTTTCTGCTCCTATTTTCTCAAATCCCATTAAGTCATGTTCTTTTGCAAAATGTACCCTAGCGTTTTATAAACTTATATTTTTAGACCTTAACCTTTTTACACTCTAGCCATTGAACTCTTCCATATTTACAAAATGATCCCTATTTTGCCGTTTTACGTTTTAAACCCTAGATCTTGAAACCTTCGTAACTTTTCGCTCGTAACTCCGATTAAGTCGATTCTTGCGCTCACGTGACCGTAGTGAAGAGTACTATTTATTGGTACTGTTTTCATAGCCATTAGGTATTGTTCGGTGTACTGTTTCTTAGTTTTGCTTGTATGCTTGTTTCTTGCATGTCTTGTAACGATGTGACGTTAAATAGAAGAACGTACTTTTCAAAGACCTCAAGAACAAGAGTTCAAGACATGAGCAGCAACAAAGGGAAACATGCAAGTGTCCTTGATGCACATTGCACCTACTTTCTTACTTTCGAATTTACATAGCATTATTGTTTAACTTGAATCCTATTTGTGTCATACCCTGTTCCCTATTCTACCTTGTCGCCTTGGTTATGGTGTAGTATGCTAGGATGGGTACGTCACTCGCTAGTTGCTATTAATGGGGTTCAAATTAAACTAAATTCTAAGCTTGATTAATTATTCACTTGAACATAATGATCATGAATTGGGGGATGCTTTTTAGCAACATGGAACTTAGGTGATCCCGACAGGAGGATGTGGATGATGGTGCGGGTGCACAGGTACTCGTAGTAGTACTATTGGGCTGCGGTAGTACATGTTGGGGATCATAAGGACCGGTTCTTGGAGCGGTAACCCAGGACTTCCGCACAAAGCACATGGCTGATAATGGGTAGGTAAGGTTTAGTACCGAGGTAGCTTCCCAATTCTGCGAGCGTCGAGGAAGGATGAAGGAAGAAGGTGTCTTCCGGATTCGGGCGAGGAAAGGCGGAGTACTTGAAGCCACGGTGCAAGAGGGGGCCCCTGGGTGATGCGTCACTTTGATGGCGGCGAAACCTTAGCATGGGCGTTTTGCAAGTCGGGAAGTCCTTAGAAAAGACCTTGCGGTGATCTCTTGGCCTCATACCTTAGGAAGTGTGCTTGGCATAATAGAGGTTTTAGTCATCGAATAGTGATGGAATCACCGACTTGTGGGTAAAGTTGTGCCACCTCTGCAGAGTGTAAAGCTGTTATAACGGCCGTGTTCACGGTCACGAACGGCCCGGATCCTCACGAGAACTAGAGGGCATGGACGGGTGGAGTAACTCGTAGGTTGCTACGAGCGGGGTAACCTGTAGTGTGGTTGGCTACAGGCGGGGTAACTCGTAGGGTGGTTTGCTACGAGGCGGGGTAACTCTGTAGGTGTAGTTTGCTGCAAGTAGGGTAGCTTGCGGTGGTTGACGAGTGGGGTAGCTCTGTTGGTTCATATTCACTTAGTAAATAGGTTGCTTTAATTAATTTGACTAGTGTAGGTGCTTTCTATTGCAAACCATGTGTTAGCCTTCCTTTCATTCAGCTTGCATGTCATTTAATTCCCACACTTGCTTGAGTACGACATGTACTCATTCTTGCTATTTCCCTTTTGCTACAATCAACTGCTGCTCGGAAGATGGAGAAGACCACCGATGAGAAAGGTTTAGGCGTGCGAATCCCCGGTCGATTGCACTGTGGTGTTATGGAGTCTTCCGCTAGCGTATATTTATATTTAGTCCTTCGAGACAATATCGATGTAAGTATTCAATTTAATAAAGACATTGTTCTTTTATCACATTAATTTGTCCTGTGTGCGTGAAAACTTGTTCCCGGACACGCATACGGATGCATTCGGTTTTGGTCGTTAAAACCGGGTGTGACATAGGGCCAAGCGGCAAAACACCGCAATTCACCGTCCACGTGTGCAGGCGAGCGTTATTTTTGTGGTACCCCAAACCCGAAGGCAACGTATCCTATGAGAACCAGGTTCGTGTGAGAACTATGATAACTTAAATCTGGGCCATATGATCTTGATCCAATATGAAACATGAATTCAGGTAGGACGGATGATTTGCCAAATCATCGCACACTTAATTAAACTTTTACAAATTCTCCCTCTCACCTCTCCTTATGCGCCCCCTTGGATCAAGATCATCGGCCTATGGAGTTCTCACACGAACTTGGTTCTTATAGGATACGTTGCCTTGGCTGAAACAATTTTCTCTCTCTCTCTCTCTCTCTCTCTCTCACTCTTTCTCTCTCTCTCCGAGCTACAAACGAGCACACTCCCGGTGGCGCCCATGAGTCGTTTGCGACGCTCGTCTTCGGTGGGGAAACGGCGAGTGGAGCTCGCACATCGATGGATCTGCGCCACAATCGGAAGGAGGGGTAGCCTCATATGCGAATGGCACCGTAGTGACAGGCGCGAGTGTAGGGAGGCGCGCGTCCTAGCGGGTGCGGGTGTAGCCACGGCGGGCGCAGGGCATGCTACCGCCCTTGCAGCACGCATGGCAACAGGTTGCGCCCTGGTGACCGGCGCCCTAGGAGTGGGCACAACGGGCGAGGACGCCGTTGGCACGGGCGCGACGATGGCTAGCCCGGGCGTCGACGCGGTGTGCGCAACTAGCTTGGGCACCGACGTGACGCTACCCCGGGAGTCGAGTGCATGGCTGGCTCTGGTCACCCTACCGGCTAGGTCAATCTCTCCCTTCTTCGGTGCTCCACCCGGAAGTTGCTCGAATCAATGGCCTCGGACTCGTGGATGGCCGGTGGAAGTCTCGAACGGGACGGCAATTCGGGTGTCGGGTGTGGGATGCACTTTTCTACTCGTGGGTCTCACCCGTACCCACCCCGTAAAATGGTAGGACGGGTGCGATTTTCTTTTCCACCCGCGGTCTCGAATTTAGATATATATTTAACTAGGGATATTATTTTGTTTAATATCTTTGCTTCTTGATTTTTTTCCATGTTAAATAATGTTAAATATTCTAGTTATATGTTAAATTTAATTATAACTAAGCCTACCCTCAAGTTGTTTGTGATAAATTGCTATGTTATTCATATTATTGTTACTACTTTTAATTATAAATATGTATTTATTGTTTTTGTTAGCTATTTTAATACGGAACAGCCCATTTTACTCCAGCAACAATCCACTTTTTCCAAAGTACACCCAACAAAATCTTAGCTCACTTTACTCCCTTAAACAATTTAAGTTGATACAATTTACTCCCTTATGTAACTTCTTTTTTATTTCTCTTTGTACAAGCTGAGTTTAGTGCTCAAATTTTGCACAACAATAAGATTTATTGAACCTTATATTAAAATACATATAATATATATTTTAAACATAGTTTTTATAGTTTAATAGCATCAAAATATCATCTTCATTATATACTTCTGGAAGTGTATACAAAATATTTAAGAAAAAATATAATATACTATCTATTATCATGTAAAATTTGAGCTTCAAATTCAAATGTTTACAAAACAAAAAAGAGAAATTACATAAGGGGGTAAATTACGCCAACTTAAATTGTTTGAGGTACTAAAGTGAGCCAATATTTTGTTCGAGGTGTAATTTTGACATAGTGGATTGTTCGAGAGAGTAAAATGAATTTTTCCAAGCTCAAATTCAAATGGTAAAAAGTAAAACAAAAAAGAGAAATTGCATAAGAGAGTAAACCGAGCCAACTTAAATTGTTTGAGGTTGTAAAGTGAGTCAATATTTTGTTCGAGGTGTCATTTAGACATAGTGAATTGTTCATGGGAGTAAAATGAATTTTTCCAATTTTAATATGTATGTGGGAACCCGTGGGGGACCTATCATCCACCCGAAACCCGGCGGGTGCGGGTTTGGATTTTCACCCGTTGCATTTCTCATCACGGGTGGGATTTTTCTACACCCGCCCCGAACCTACCCCGTTGCCATCCCTAAGTCAGAGCTTCCTTGAATCCCGATTTCTCCTTTTCCAATCCTTCCTTTGCGGTGTACCACAGCGGAGGCTATGATTCCGAGGATGAGGTAGTGCCGACTCCGATTGGCAAGACATCAACTGTCCGGGGACGAGGCCGACAGGAACGTGGAGGTAAACGAGCACGAATGTCGCCGCTTCCTGCTCCTGTTGCTGTTATTGACACCGAGGAGATGCATGCAAGGTGAATACCATGATGTGAATGCAATTTTTTTACTACATTTTACTTTAGGCATTGCACGATATGTAGAGACCACAACAATTTTATGCCTATATGTTATATTCATATGAGTTGTTGGAAACAATGTGGCAGATTGGATAGATACGAACAACAAGAGGGTAGTGTGTGAATTGTTTGCCAGTGAGTATAGACTTGATAATCTTTCGAGCACACATTTGAACAAAGCAGGGTACAAAAATGTTATCAAACATTTTAAAGATATTCAAGAACAACCGTGATATGTTGAAAAGTGACTATGGTATTTTTGGAAGAAATTAACAAAGTAAACCGGTCTGAGTTTGGCAAGAATATTGTGACGACAAAAGATTGTGGAAGAAAACAAGTAAAGTATGTTTCATTTATCTATAGCATTCGTCAAATTTCTTTTATAACTATCAATTCATTTGTTTTTTGAAATGTACAGCAGGGGAAGCCCCTGCTGTGATAGATATTTATTAATATAATAAAAGGACAGAAAAAGTAAAGGGGTCCCACAGCCCCTCTGAACAACTTGGGAGAAAAAAGAAGAAGAAGAAGAAGAAGAAGAAGAAGAACCCCCAGAAAATGGGGAAGGAGAAAGACTATCTATCTGTACAAATTGATGATTGTGTTGAAGGTAGATTGCTTGGTTTGAGGCAACCTGTGGGCCTGCAAATCTGCTTCAGAAAGGAAATTGTTCTTCCAGCCGTTAAATGTTGGGTTATTGTGGTTGAAGATTTTGTCGTTTCTTTGTTTCCAAATGTGCCATGTTGCCATAATGAAGATTTCTATGAAGAAGTTGCTGGTGTGTTCCTGTCTTGCTTGTATCATCATGTCATAGAATTGGCTTGATGTGTTCCATTGGATTCCTAGATGTTGCCAGCATGCTTGACTGAAGGGGCAGGTGAGGAAGAGGTGGTAGGCTGTTTCCTCCTGGTGGTTATCACAGAGTACGCACTCATAGTTGTTATTGGCCGGCTTGTGTTTCTTTCT
>JAUNZO010003111.1:0-15766 GCA_031894775.1 Chloris gayana
CTGATCTTTATACTTCTAAAACGCGTGCGTTTTCTTACAAAAAGAGCCACGCCACGTCACTCTGAAAGTTTCAGCCGTCGGATCACTCCTTTGAAAGATATGGAACGTTGGATACACCCTTAAAATATTACGTCCACACGCTTCGCGAAACAAGAAATCAATCTCGGTCCTTCCACCTTTCCTGAGATATTTTACATCTAGAACCTTCATGAAAACTCAATAAGATTACTGGTCCTTCCACCATCGGCAATTTAACATTTAGAACCTTCACTCTAAGATATTTTGTTGGCAGTCCTTCCAATATTTGCACTTTTGTGTCTGGATCCTTGAACAATCATAGATTATAACTTTTAGTTTTTTTGAAGCAAAACTAATGTATTTCTAATAAATTTGATACCTTAAAATAAAATATATATTTTTTAGTTCCAATTTGGTTTTAAAATTATAGTATTTAAAAACTAAATATAATAGGGAAGAAATAAAATAGAACCTCCATGCTTACTCTTTTTTTATTATTTTTTGGCTACCGTTAACTTTTGGTCCCAATTTGGTCTTCTAGCCTTTATATATACTTTTGTTATCTTCTTTCAAAAATTATAAAAAGTATAATTAAATAACAAATATATGTTTTAACCATACATAGTTTATAACCACGCAGCTACATCCACAGTGTAAAAACATTTTTTAAAGAAAACCTACATATACTTTTTTAAAAAGTTAAAATAATTTTTCACTATTATAATAAACTATCTTGAAAAAACTTTATATTCACTCCATCATTAAAAAAACAATGCAATTCAAAACAATTACACATATTTCTTTTTTAAATGCATATTTTCTAACCTAGCATCTTGATCCTTGATGTACCATATTTTATAATATTTTTGTAGTAAGATTAATATATTTTCAATGTGTAATTAACATTTAGCTTAAGTTAAAATGAATAAATCAATTCAACTAGAAAATTGACTATATACTTCACCAATCTACCGATAGAGAGCATTAAAAAAACCATAAAAATATTTTGTACCTAATCCACTGAAGTAACATTTTTAAAAACTAAATATAACAGGGAAGAAATAAAATAGAACCTCCATGCTTACTCTTTTTATTATTTTTTGGCTACCGTTAACTTTTGGTCCCAATTTGGTCTTCTAGCCTTTATATATACTTTTGTTATCTTCTTTCAAAAATTATAAAAAGTATAAACCATACATAGTTTATAACCACGCAGCTACATCCATAGTGTAAAAACATTTTTTTAAAGAAAACCTACATATACTTTTTTAAAAAGTTAAAATATTTTTTCACTATTATAATAAACTATCTTGAAAAAACTTTATATTCACTCCATCATTAAAAAAACAATGCAATTCAAAACAATTACACATATTTCTTTTTTAAATGCATATTTTCTAACCTAGCATCTTGATCCTTGATGTACCATATTTTATAATATTTTTGTAGTAAGATTAATATATTTTCAATGTGTAATTAACATTTAGCTTAAGTTAAAATGAATAAATCAATTCAACTAGAAAATTGACTATATACTTCACCAATCTACCGATAGAGAGCATTAAAAAAACCATAAAAATATTTTGTACCTAATCCACTGAAGTAACATTTTTAAAAACTAAATATAACAGGGAAGAAATAAAATAGAACCTCCATGCTTACTCTTTTTTATTATTTTTTGGCTACCGCTAACTTTTGGTCTCATTTTGGTCTTCTAGCCTTTATATATACTTTTGTTATCTTCTTTCAAAAATTATAAAAAGTATAATTAAATAACAAATATATGTTTTAACCATACATAGCTTATAACCACGCAGCTACATCCATAGTGTAAAAACATTTTTTTAAAGAAAACCTACATATACTTTTTAAAAAGTTGAAATAATTTTTCACTATTATAATAAACTATCTTGAAAAAACTTTATATTCACTCCATCATTAAAAAAACATTGCAATTCAAAACAATTACACATATTTCTTTTTCAAATGCATATTTTCTAACCTAGCATCTTGATCATTGATGTACCATATTTTATAATATTTTTGTAGTAAGATTAATATATTTTCAATCTGCAATTAATATTTAGCTTAAGTTAAAATGAATAAATCAATTCAACTAGAAAATTGACTATATACTTCACCAATCTACCGATAGAGAGCATTAAAAAAACCATAAAAATATTTTGTACCTAATCCACTGAAGTAATATTTTTAAAAACTAAATATAACAGGGAAGAAATAAAATAGAACCTCCATGCTTACTCTTTTTTATTATTTTTTGGCTACCGTTAACTTTTGGTCCCAATTTGGTCTTCTAGCCTTTATATATACTTTTGTTATCTTCTTTCAAAAATTATAAAAAGTATAAACCATACATAGTTTATAACCACGCAGCTACATCCATAGTGTAAAAACATTTTTTTAAAGAAAACCTACATATACTTTTTTTAAAAGTTAAAATATTTTTTCACTATTATAATAAACTATCTTGAAAAAACTTTATATTCACTCCATCATTAAAAAAACAATGCAATTCAAAACAATTACACATATTTCTTTTTTAAATGCATATTTTCTAACCTAGCATCTTGATCCTTGATGTACCATATTTTATAATATTTTTGTAGTAAGATTAATATATTTTCAATGTGTAATTAACATTTAGCTTAAGTTAAAATGAATAAATCAATTCAACTAGAAAATTGACTATATACTTCACCAATCTACCGATAGAGAGCATTAAAAAAACCATAAAAATATTTTGTACCTAATCCACTGAAGTAACATTTTTAAAAACTAAATATAACAGGGAAGAAATAAAATAGAACCTCCATGCTTACTCTTTTTTATTATTTTTTGGCTACCGCTAACTTTTGGTCCCAATTTGGTCTTCTAGCCTTTATATATACTTTTGTTATCTTCTTTCAAAAATTATAAAAAGTATAATTAAATAACAAATATATGTTTTAACCATACATAGCTTATAACCACGCAGCTACATCCATAGTGTAAAAACATTTTTTTAAAGAAAACCTACATATACTTTTTAAAAAGTTAAAATAATTTTTCACTATTATAATAAACTATCTTGAAAAAACTTTATATTCACTCCATCATTAAAAAAACTTTGCAATTCAAAACAATTACACATATTTCTTTTTTAAATGCATATTTTCTAACCTAGCATCTTGATCATTGATGTACCATATTTTATAATATTTTTGTAGTAAGATTAATATATTTTCAATCTGCAATTAATATTTAGCTTAAGCTAAAATGAATAAATCAATTCAACTAGAAAATTGACTATATACTTTACCAATCTACTATTCAAGTAAAAAGAATGAAAGCCGGGAATTTTTTATTGACAAGGTGTTGCCAGCAATCCGTGCTAAGTGGCCAAGAGAGGATGTGAATAAGCCAATCTATATACAGCAGGACAATGCACCATCACATATTGCCCCCGATGATAAATTATTTTGTGAGGCTGCCAAGAAAGATGGGTTCGATATCAGACTTATATCACAACCACCAAATTCTCCAGTCTTCAATATATTGGACCTGGGTTTCTTCAGCTCTATACAGTCCATCCAGTATAAGACTGGTGCAAAATCCACCGAGGAACTTGTATCTGCAGTTCATAAGATAAATTATGGCTTCTTGCAAAGCAGTTGATCAACTGAGTAGAATTTTCTTAACCCTCCATTGGTTTGATGAAGCAGGCATTTGATGAGTATCCGCCGTGTAAAGCAAATAGAATTTTCTTAACCCTCCATGGGTGTATGAAGGAAGTAATGAAAGTTGGTGGTGGAAATAATTACCCTATCCCGCACATAAGAAAAGAGATGTTGGAGAGGCAAGGTCGTCTTCCAATTCAACTCAGTTGCGACTCTACACTTGTGGATCAGATGCTACTTTAACATACCATTTGATTGTATTATACTGTGTTATCAGAATAGATCATTTTTTATGTGAGGACTAAATGATCTATATTGTCATGTACTTTTCAAATTTTCTCTTTGTAATATATATTCTGGCAATAAGATGTGTACACATGAGGCTGTTTTCATGCGTGGGGCTTCTTGTTTTCTAATACTGTGTTCAACAAAACTTTAGTTACATTGTTATAACATAATCATGTAGGAGCCGGACCAGATGCCGCGAAGTCGCAAGCCGTTTTTCAGTACTGCAAATTTTGTCGATCCTAAGGCACCGACTTCTTTCATAGACGTCCTCAACACGTTGAGGCCATACCATCCATCGGTACATTTTGGTCTCTCTTCATTTTAGTACTAAATTGGGCAATTGTGTATGTTGTTTCCATCGTGGAGGCCCTTGTTAGGCACGTTGTGCTACAAACATGAATTTGCATATGCACAATGTTTTTGGCATCTTAGGTCTGTAATTGCACGGACCAATGTATTCTGCTCTCTCAAAATTATGTGCCCTGGTGCTTGTCAATTGTACATGTTTCAACAATTGAATATTATGCATGCATAATAAGAAACAAAGCATAAGACAAGTATACAGTTTTAGTTTCGTTCGTTGATCTGACAAACATTAGCCTAATATGGCACATATTCAGCAGCTCAGAAGCCTTTTAGTGTCATGAATTTAACTGCATGATATGGTTCTCACAGCAGAAGGAGCTAATGTGCGAAGAGCACGAGCAACATGAAAATGTTTGTCAGCAGTGTGCTAGAAATTTTGTGGATGGAATTATGCAGTTCATTTCATCAGAGAAGGAATACTACAAGTTTATTATAATCGCCTGCAAAGAAAACACTAATATGATCATGGAGCTGGTATTGTCTCGATACTTTTTGTTGATACCTTGTAATGTGACGTTTCTTTCCATGTTATGCACTTATTCCTTGGACAAGAAAGAATGATCTAATTTCTTTTATTCGTGGTTGGTTAATGTTCCATTAGATCTACTTCCATTCAATTGTACTCCTCTGTTTTTAAAATATGAATTAGACTTACTTGTCAATACCTTGTAATGCGACGTTTCTTTCTATGTTATGCGCTTATTACTTGGACAAAGAATGATCTAATTTGTTTTATTTGTATTGGTTAATGTTCCATTAGATCTACTTCAATTCAATAATAGTACTCCCTCTGTTTTTACAGTATGAATTAGACTTACACCCTGTGCAATACCAAAATCATTTTCGTATATTTTGAAATTCAGTCAATGAAATTTCAGCTCTTGTAGTATTCCTGTTAATTTATTTTAAAATCTTCAATTTCTTCAATGCATCACTGCTGCCAGTACTTGAAAGTCTAATAGTATTTCTTTGATTCTACATTTTCCCAGGGTTTCATATCTTGTTATAATCGAGATGACATTATACATGGTCTTGAAAGAATAGAAGATGATATTGCCAAAGAAAGGTTTCAATGGAGAGAAAATAAAGATGTACGAAGTAATATTGTCGAAACACTTGTTAAAAGAGTTGGAGAACCGGCAAGAAAGCTCGATGCAACCATAAATCAATATTTTCAAAAACTAACAATCCTCAGATTGTGGTTCCATGACTCTGCAGATACAACGGTTACTCAAATAGAGCAGCTTCAGGTTTACCCTATTATCTGTCTTTGTGAGCTTCTGTTTTCTACACTGCTGACAAGTGGTTCTTGTATGCTCAACATTTGGGAACTATTGTGCTAAAGATATGAAATTGCACCTTCAGTTTTGGTCTTAAAATAATTTGAATTGCTAGCTCGCAGAATTTTTTTATCTAATTTTCATCATTATTCACATTATCTGAGAAGCATATTTGCAGACCTATGATTCTAAAGAGATAATTTCCTCACTCTGTATTCTGAACTTCCCTTTAACTCTTAATGTGGAAATTAGTTATAGGTGAATGTTCTGTAGTATATTTATAGAGGGCTGGCATAGTTAAGGTTGCTTAACGAGTGTCCTGTGTCCTCAAATGCTACCTTTTGCCATGAGCATTGCATTTAAGTTTCCTCTAATGTCCTGATAACTGCAATTATAGTTTCCTGTTCACTGCCAACTTTATGCATGATAATATCTGACTTTAGTTCACTATGGATATTATAGGTTGAGCTGGTTTTGCTAGCACTAAGAAATTGGGGATTTGTTATGCCTCTCCTTTTTCGCCATTCTGACTGGATTTTACTTGGCGAATTGATATTGTCAAAAGTTGAGCTGGTAATTTCTGATGTCTAGAGAAACTTTGAATTATGTTTTACTAGTCATAGCAAATGGATGACTTGCAGAATATTTTTGTACTACCTTAATGATATTGCCAGATCTGTAAAGTTATACAAACTCAAATATTTAGCAATATAAATTACACGTAACCACTTATTCCTTCACTTTGCTCCTGACAGGCCCCCCATTAGATACATTTTGGTGTCAAATATGAGCATCCTTTCAGGTTTCATAAAAAAGTTGATCTGACTTCCCACGATGTATACTCAACAAAAAAAAAGTTTACTACACTTGTGATTTATCTATTGCATATGTCAATTATAAATCTATTCCGTCTTGTTATCTTCTATGCATGAGGAAAACTGTGATGTGATAGCAGATATGTATTCAACAAAAAAAACTTTACCACACTTGTGATTTATCTATTTCATTGCCAATTATATAATTCATTCCATCTTGTTAACTTCTATGCATGAGGAAAACTCTGATGTGATAGCATTATATTTAATATAAACAGCTGGAAAGGGATGTATTGCGACTTCGTAGCTACAAAAATAAGATGGATTCTACAGTATTCATTACCTTCCCTTTGTGCAGCACTGATGGTTGTTTAGACAGGTTCGATTTGCTTTCGAGTTATTTATTCTGGTAACATTGTTTTCTTCCATTTGACAATGGAACTTTCATAGGTTGATCTCATGTGTTTAGTAATATATGCTTGCCACACGTATTTGTTGCTTTTCCAAGGAAACTACATTTATTATGTTGGTCATCTCTATTTCGTTTTTATACTGCTTTATGCTTTCTTCCTTGTTTGGAATGTTCTTTGCTTTTCTTAGTGTTTATGTTTTTCAAAGAGTAACTCATATTGTATTAAAATCAGTTTGATCTACATGGAGAAACAAATTGTAGCAGAGATTATATAATTAGTATATCTCATGGAAACAAAGAACCACTTTGAAAAAGCTGGATAAAGCTCTTCTTGACCCCTTATCTTTATGGATTTCCACTCATGAATATTTTTTGGCTTTCGGGAAATTCTGTTGCTTGATGATTCATAGACTCTCAAGGTGGACTGCTTACAAGCTTGTATATTGGTCATTGAAACCATAAAAGCATACTATGTCAGTATATTTTTCCATTGGTGGTTAGCAGACTGGTCAGCGAATCTCGTAGTCTTACTTTGTCATGTACTCCATTGTACTGAACCGATGTTTTTACTCTTTCAAGCTAGCAATGTTATTTAATATTTTCTTATTACAAAATCAATATCATCTTGCATTTTAGTAGATAGATTGGGAATTATTGTATAATGTAATTGTTTCAGACAGTGAACTTGATGCCCCTTGACTTGATGAAGAGGAACTCAAACGTAGTCGTGGTGAAAGCATCATCCTACTCAAAGGAGATCTGAAAATGACCACATTGGAGGAAGGGGAATTTCTTTTCCTACTCCTTTGATTTGCTTCGATGGCTCTGTTGGAGTAATCATGGCACGATTAGTAGGCGTAAGAGGAAATGCACATATGGAGAAAGTGATTGACATAAAAATGGAACAAGATAATATGACACCCCTGCTACTCCAACAGTTAGAAATGGAAAAAGACAAGTCACATTATTGTTGGTAAGAAAACAGGACATTTTGGACTTTTTATGGGGAGCTCAGAGGAAGCTTTACTAAAAAGACAGGTTCATATGATTCAAGAACCAACCTGTTAGAAAGAACATATGAGGTAGAAGTGTCCAGCTCCCCTTGTTCAATCACGCATGGTTGCATTAGCAAGCTTGGATTTTCCATTGACGAAAGTCTAACAATCATAAGTTCAGAGTAAAAAACAGTACTACATCCGTGTTCTATTAAGGCTACTTGGAATTTATGCAGAATGCAAAAATGAACCTCGGAGAAGATGCAGGTTGTGTTCCTGGCCTTGGAGAGAGCATCATCCTACTTAATGGAGATTTGAACACGATATTGTTTGAACAAGGTGATTTTCTCTTCTTAGACATTTTTCCTCCTTGCATAGCCCTAGAGAAGCATCACAACATGAAAAATACCACCTCAGACATATATTTGACATAAATTATGTTTGGACGAGTACACTGAAATATTTGACATGCATGAAAATTAGTGTTGACACCTTATTAGACAATTGATTTTGTTATGACAGTATATATGTAGGCATGCTACTGGGACATTCATTGAAGGTGCTTAGTGCAAAGCTAAGTTAATTTTTAGATTCATTTTTTCAATGAAGATAGGGACTATAAAAGCATACAAAAGCACGAACAGTTCAAGGCATCGGCCTCACTCATGCATGAAACAAGTGTCTCACACATTGTAGCAGTTTATAACAATTTCTCAAATTGGATTATTGCAGTTTATAAGTCAGTTTGAATATGTTGTTCTGTTTTGAGGGAGCTAATCACAGGTTTCTTGGTAGCTAGTCTTGCAGTATTTTGTTTTGCAACTACAAGTACACACTTGTGTCTAGTAAAATAATGCAATGTTGTTGGTATTTCCAGGAACACTCAATCAATGAGTTGCATCATTCAGTGTGAGCATGGGAGGTGAGAATGGAATAACCTGAATGACGGAGGTGAGCATGATGTTGCCGGTGTCGACGAGGATGATGAGCTCTTGAACCGTACAACATGAGGGCTGAGCTTGGTGGTGCCTGTTCTCCTCGCCGCATTTAGCGAAGCCGGGATGGGAGGCAGGATGCAACATGAGGGCTGAGCCATGGTCGAACCTTGCGCGTGTGACCGAGATGCCGCATTGGGGGCAGGATGCAATCCTTCCTGGTGGCAGACACCCATGGGGTGGTCCTCTCTCCCCACCGCAGTTAAAGTCGCAGCAATCTTCACCTTGCTCTGGAGCATAGCGACACGAGCTCGCTCACGATTGAGCTCCAATTGCTCCTCCTCCCCCTCTTCCCGGTAAGCCAAGTGAACTCCGGCCATCTTCCCCTCCCACCCCTCCTCCGGAGCCGCCGCCGCCGCCGCCATTCTTGAGGACCCAAATCTAGATCGGGAATTTTGTGGGGACACTGATGAGGAGGAACGCGCCAGGACGGAGGAGGATTCTGGTGGGGGAGCAGTGGTGAGGTGAGGATTGGATGGTGTGGCCATGGAGGTGCAGCAGCATGGAGACACGATTGGGAGCGCGGCGGCGGTGCCACGGCAGCCGTGCGCCCGTGCGACAGGATGCGAACCTGATGAGGACCGATGAAGAAATAGCTGAGGGCAAAACGGTAATTTTAGTGCTTCCTTAATTTTTACGAACTGGTCGGAAACGACACCACTAAGCGAATGGAGGGAGTACTATGCAAGCTTTCATGTTTTATTTGTATATTTTCAAACTGAATTTTCTCTATTGTATTTTATTTAAATTTATAAATAAAAATTAAATTGTTTTGTTTAGGCATATAATCTTTTAAAATCAAATCATTGAAAATTAATATCTGATTATATATAACAATTAGAACAAGATAGAACTCAAAAGAGTACAAAAGGAGTGTGGCAACGCCACACGTACTTTCTAGTTAGGCTGAATCGGTGTCAATTCAAATTTTGGACTCGTGGCCCAATTTTTAATCTTGATATATATATTATTTTTAACCAGACATCGATCTTAAATTTAAATCCAATTATGATAATAGTTAGCACAGTAGCCACGCAAGAACGGGACCAATTTGGATTAAATTAATCCAATTAATTAAAATTCGGTACAGGAAAAGTGGCACAAAAAGTCTAGCATTCTTTCTTTTTTTCAGCATCACTAGCCTAGCATTCCACACTTGCCCGTACCCTGAAATAAATGGATTTCAAAGAATTGTCAGAAGTTAGAACATCAGTCCAAAAGTTGTATATGTCATGTACCATCCAATGAAATATTCGACTACAGGACTCTTATTGTGTAATTTTCTTGTATGTATGACAAAAACAGTTTATGAACTCATGCTACGGTTAAAAGATAAAGAATCAGGCAAAATCGTACAACTCCCCCGCACCCTAAATCCCACCTCGACCAATGAAAAATGTGCTCGGCTTTGGCATCTCCCAAACCGAACAATTTCTCTTCCATCTCAGCTATTGTTTGGCAACTCTCTGTGCCCTTTTGAAATGCAATGCTCCCACTATTTGTGTTAGCTGGGTTCCGGTGGGACCAGTTTCAGGCTGCGCATCCACTCACAGAAGCTGTGGTCGTCAAAGTTAATGAAGCTGCTCTTGAGCCTGGCCCTTTGCTCAGGAGTAAGTGTCCGTAATTGCGGAAATCTTGACTCCTGAAAGAAACAACAGGTTTCTGTTAGCAAATTGAGGCATCAAGTAAGTTCAGTTTACTTTTTCAAGAATCACATTGCTCGAAGCAGCCACAATTATGAGAAAAATAACCCAAAAGCATAAAGGTTTAGATAAAGTATTACCTGCTCATAAGTAGGGTCCTTGTGAGCGGGGATCAGGCGTGAAACAAAATATCTAGCCTGTGAGCTTCCTTCCTGTACCAAATTGTAGGAAACCATGATTAGTTAGAAAAGCCTGTAACGCCTATAAGTGATCTCTCATTGTAATCACTTAGCTAATGAAGCAAGTATTGAAACTTAAAAGATTGGATGACTCAAATGGACCATCAACATGGATGCGATAGACAGCTATCTTAAGGGGCTGTTCGTTTCCTTTAGCATGCTAAAGTTTTGAGTCTAAAGTTTAGTGTCCCTTTTGAGGCTAAAGTTTAGCCCCTCTTTTGCCCCACCTTTTAGCCTCCAGGGCTAAAAGGGGCACATGCTCATTTCCTTGAGGCTAAACTTTAACCCTTTAGCCCATTTAGCCTCTTTAGCCCCATGAAATGAACAGCCCCTAAATTAGAGGTTAAGCAATCCAAATCAAACTAAAGATTTGCATTGAGGTAAACAAATGAAACACACTAAAGTTCCTAACCAGAAAGTTTCAATCCAACTGAAATATTCATGATTAGTTAAACAACAGTTATGAATGAAATAGTTTAGGAGAACAGCAACTAAAAGAAACAGAGAAAGATGAGAACAAGCAAACTGACTTTGAATGAAAGTACCCTGGGCGCTGGAAAACGCTGCTCACTGAGCTCTTCAGCCAGTGTACGGCATGCTGCTAGAGCTGCTGCACTTTGCCCTTCTTGGGCTGCTAGCTCAGCACCCTGAAAAAATATAGGAATGTCAGGTCAACAATTGTTTAAAAACAAATGAACAAGATACAGAGTAAATGTCTAAGCATCAGGGAAATTATAAGTATATATACTCCCTCCGTTCAAAAATAATGTTGTTCTAGCCTTAGCCATTCTTCTCAAATTACATGTCATTCTCACTTCCCAATACATCTTTCCCTTTTCCAAATACAATATTCCCTTTTCCCACTACATCTCTATCTCTCTCATCCTCGTTTTCAGTCCACCCACATTTTTACTTCTCCTTATTTCCCGTAAACAACTCTAGAATGACATCTAAAAGTGAACAGAGGGAGTAAGTCTTAGTCTCAGGAGCTACATGTTGACATTTATTAGTTTGTGCATGCATTAACTTCACTGATAATTCAGTAATTGCAATTTATTCATATTTCCATTGGTTCATGTTGTATCAAATTTCTTGACTAGCTATCACATATACTCGTAACCCTTGGTGCAAGTTAATAATAACTAGCATGGTATTGCCAAAAAAACACAAATTTGTTACTGTGATTTTATACTTACTGACGGTATGTCAAAAATTCAAATGTGAGAAGAAAGCATGCTGATAACCACAATAGATAATGAGGAGAAAGACATAATCAAAAGTTTCAAAACTAGAGACTAGTGAATTCCTATCATTAAGATTCAAAAGGGGCCATGTAGATGAGTTAATTAAAGGTAAAGATGATGTAAAGTTATGAATACAAAATTACAAAATGCAGATAAAATTGTAAAGGAGAAGGGTCAGAAGAAACATACCAACCAAATGAAAATATCAGTTCCATGGTCCAGCACCACTGCAGCATTAGATTGCATGGCAAGATCATATGCTGGCAACTCCTCAAACGTGCCACCTTCACGATGCATTATGCACCGAGGTGCCATCATACGAAGTGAAAGGTCAAATGATGCATTCAAAAACAAATGCCGAAGTACAGATCTTTCATCTTCATGTCCTACTATGCCACCTAAAAGTGGTCCCCTTTTCATGTGAAACAAGCACTCAGGAAGTGATGCTAGTTCTTTTGGGAATCGGTAAAGTCTCGATTTGGGGGCCTGGCTACCAAACTTGAGAGCTATATCCTTTACTCTTTCATCAATTGAGAGCCTCATGTCAACAGCATCAGAGGCAGTTCTGGCACGTAAGGCTGTTCTTTTACCTATGATGACTGAAGCAACATCCTCCTGTACACTGGCCAGATACGCAGACAAACCATCAACAGTCTGCAGCCTCATAGTGATCACACGGGTGATTTCTGCTTGATACATATTGGAATAACGGACTGCAAACTGGAAGTAAACAAAATCATTCTTGATATCACTCTTTGTCTCTAGAGACACAGAAAAACTTTGTGTCTCCTCAACACTGTGCATCTGGATACAAAATGAAGTGTCATGCTTAAATGATTCATGAGAATCAGGGGATGCCTCTTCGCCAGGGCCAATAACTTGAGTAACAAGCATGGTATCTGAACATCTGATCTCAAATAAGCCATGGGAACCAGCTGCTCTAGTTGATGCCCTTTGTAAATTGACCCCAAAGGCCTCTCCAAAGTCATCATGAAGTAAAAGCACACCTCCGGAACACTTTGCCAATGGTTGCAGAACAGGAACCCTGACAGGACATGTTCCAGCACAAAGAATATCAATGACAGTGCTGTGTCTCTGTGCTTCATGTCCAAGACTCTCCATCCACTTCATAGCATTCTTCTCCAGGTAAGCATAGTTTGGGTGCTGGACAGAATGAGGCACGGATCCTGGTCCAAATGTGCTAGGGCCACCAGCACACACCAAGATCCTGCAGTTACCACCAGATCTCTTGATGATCCCGCGTGACAGCTCCACTGAAGGCCCTTGAATAATACCAAGGGCAACCTCTACTGCTGCACTAACGCAACGATCCCTTGAAACTTCAGGCACACTGAGAGGATAGGGTCTTAGCGACGAGAATATTGTGTGCGCAACAGGAAGCGAAGCATGTATGGGAGACAGGTAAACACCTGTCCCATATATTAGTGCCTTCAAAGAGTCATGAGTAGGTGATTTATTTCCAGGTAGCACATCTGCTGACACTGCCGCACCCTCTGAGAAATCATACACTGAGACAGTCCGCCCGTAGGTGATGATTCCTATCTTCGCTGTAGGAGGGAGTGAATCCACAAAAGCATGTAAGGACCCCTGCAGATGTTGCAGGTTCGCCTCGTCGAGGCACTCATCTATGAGTATGAAAATGGGTCCGGACACCCTTGTGTCAGTCACTGGAACAAAGCCTGGCCGTCTGTTCCCCACTTGCACATAATCCACAGTCGTGGACGCGAGCTCTGGCCACTGGAGCAGGTTCTGCTTGCTGGATACAACAAATTCCCCCTCGCTGCCGTTGAACTTCTTGCAAATGACGCACTGCCACTGCCCAGAGCCGATCAACACATCGCAGTACATATTGACATAGGCCCCGCAATTCAGGCACTGGCGTGGATCACGCTCCACAAGCTCTGGCCCAGGCGACACCTCCTTCCCCGGAGAAACAAGAGCCCCAAACCCCAAGCTAGGGGCATTCAGCAGCTTCTTCTGCTTCAGCACCTATGATTGCAAAAGGCACATCAGAAACAGCATAAAACCTTGCAGTCCTGGAAACAAGCTTTGGAACATATAATGCATAAACAAGGAGTGTCTTGAGTTTCTGGTTAGGATACAAATGGTAATGCGCCTATGCGTACATACGACAGCGGAGCTCTAAGATAATGGCATTCAGGCAGCGTAGTGGGAGCGAAGCGTACCTTGTGCGCGGAGAACTGGACGTAGGGGCTGTCCAGGCCCTCCCCTGGAGCGGTGGCGGCGGCGGCGTCGTGGAGGCGAGGTCCCCTTGAGGCGTGAAGGCGCCGTTGAGATAGCGAGGCGCGGAGGAGGTGGGGAGCGAGACGGCGGCGGAGGAAGAGGAGGAGGGGTATCCCGCTGCGAAGGGCGAGGGATGGGGCGACACCGGGGTGGCGCGGAAGGGCACGGCCCCGGGGCGCAGCGGCGAGGAGAACACGGGCGGTCCCGGCGGCGTGCTGAGGTGCGCCGGGCCGGGGCCAGAGCCGGGGTCGAGGAGCCCCGCGCGGCCGCCGCAGGGGAGAAGACGGCCGGCTGGGGCGGGGTGAAGGGCGCCGCGGGGAACGGAGGAGACGCGTGCGCCGGCTGCGGCTGCGGCCGCGGCCCCGGCGGCGTCTCCTCCATGGCGGCCGTGCTGACGGAGATCGGCGGCGCGGCGCGCAGATCTGAAGGCGCACGGAGGGGAGAGGAGCTCAATTCGATTTGGATCGGCAGAAGGCGCAGGGGCTGGCGGGCTGGCAGGATCGGGGACCCGAGTGAGGAATGCGACGATGGAGATCGGATTTGCTCCGCTCGATGTGATCAAACGCCGCGCGTCGACGTGTATCTCGGCTTCCTATTGGTTGGGGTTCGCGGGTTCTTCGACGGGACGAGCAGAGCAAAGTGTGCGTGCTGTGTGTCTGTCAGTCGCGGGAAGACGGCTCGTCACGGTCACTCTCGGAGTCAACGGTGAACTTTCGCTCGCAGTGCAGATTGTCCCACGACCTACACTCCAGCAATTATCCTAAATCTATGTGTCACGAGTCATTAGTTAGTCCCGGCATTATATCCATGTGATGTAAACTAATTAATCAGAGAAACAATTTGTCATGTGCTGTTAGATAAACGAATGAAATCTTACTGCCTCTGAACAATTACCGCAAATCCAACGTGCCATGGCCTTTTCTCCGCCAACCCAACATCATGGCATGTATATGTCACTCGTAAACTAACGAATGAATCTTATAATTCTTAAGGCGTCATGTAGGTTAACAAACCATGTCTAGATGACCAGGTCAATATTGTACATAACATCACACTCTTAAGTAACGTATTTAAATTCATTGATCTATACAGATATATCACACGTGAAAGGGAGAAGCCTAATATCATATCGCTATTGTCTAGACAAATTTGAGTTTCTCGTCGAACAAAGAAAACATCCTTATCCACCCATGGGGAAAGCTATCGTTCTTAAACTAATCCAAGTTCAGTGATGGATATCATCAATCGTGTTTAACTCCCTCTCAATTTGATCCTCCACTTAGAACACTCACATCTCTACAGTGTGAGCTATGCCAACCTTCAATCTAATTGTAAAAATTTATCCTAGACCATGAAAATGTATACAAGATGTATTTACAATGCTTAAAAGAATAACTTTGATCTACCAATCTTCCATCTAAATCCTCTACCTTACACTTCCTATGCATGGCTGCATAGTTATGCTACTATTATTGGTTGGTCGGTCGTAAGAAATCTATTTATTATTATTATATATATAATGGTGAATG